>CABHPQ010201283.1:212-15418 GCA_902168405.1 Peromyscus aztecus
GATAGATAGATAGATAGATAGATAGATAGATAGATAGACAGATAGACAGACAGATAGATGACAGAAAATATAGCCTCTGATCATCCAATGGGCTTATTCAGGGATCAGTGTTCTGCAGCTGCTGTTGATGCCTTTGAAAGTTCAACATCTCTCTCCCTCCTTGGGGCTTCATCCCCATCCTCTGAGCCTGCTGCTGCCTTTAGGTGATCCAATTGTGCTTCAGGAGTTGGGCCTTGGACTGGCCGGTCTAATGTCGTCTGTTGAGTTATAGCCCTGTTCTTACATGAATGTATTCCTACTGGAGCACAAGATTATACACTAAGAAAAATTTCTTGAGTCATATTCACTAATATAAATCTTCATTTCTTTGCTTTAATCAGTTCAAACATGGACATTTAATATGATTTGCAAATAGCCTTATGTGATATGATATTAAGGGTCAGAGAACTTCTCAATCCATCTGAAAATACATAAACACGTTGCAACAAAAATTCATTAAAAGTAGAAATAGCTAATCCTTTACATGGGGAGAATAAATAATTCACCTCAAGGTCTCCCCCTCTGCCATAAATCAGCTATGCTGTTATCAAATGCCAATGCTGGCATATGGAAGCAAAGTAGATGAATTAAACTTAGGCAATCTTTAAAAGGGGACAAGAAGACTCTGAATGATAACTTGCTTTACTTCCACAGATTATAACAGAAAAGAGCTGGGGGGACCAGTGATGTGGCTCCATTTCTGACCTTAACTTTTCACCTCAGGCCCAGTCTCCACATCACTTTTGATTCATACATTAAGGATCCCAGCAACGCCACCTGCCAATCCTCAGGTGTGACTCAGGTACCTTCTCGAGCTTGCCCTGCTCCGTGTAGGGCTCATACAAAAAGAGGCTGCCATCTTGGCACTCTCAAGCTAAGGAAAAGAAAGGGAAGGTTCTGGGGCAAGGAACAGAGAGTTCATTCTCTACCCTCAGGGTTTCCAGACTCAAGGTCAGGTGATCAGCTGTTCCCACACTCTTGGTGAGCAGCCAGGACAGCTGTGGAAGAGGTTTAGAAATGGAAAAGTCCTAATCAAAGAACGAGGCTCAGTTCAACTCAACTACTTCAACAGAGATGATCTTGGACAGTGAGACTCTTTATAACTGAGTTTAAAAACATTTATATGATGTTTGCTTTTGCCAACTGCTCTCCCAAGGGCATCAAATATCAATTCTTACATCCTCACCGCATCTCTGGGAGGTAAGTTTGATTATAGCATCTTCACCTCTCTGATGTGGAGACCAAGGAGAGGCAAAATGATGGAGAAACCTGCCAGACTTTCTCAGCTATAGCAGAGGAAGTTCCTGGAGGATTCAGCTCATTACCAACTTCTCATGCTGCTACCACCTTCAGTTCTGTTCTGGACCCAGTGAGGACTGTGTATGAAGAGCCACAAACTACAAACTGAGTCTACGGGTTAACCAAGATGCTTTCAAACACTAACGACTTGTTAGACAAGGAGCGTTGAGGTTTTTGATGGACTTGCTTTGCTTAGCATGCTAACCTCAACCTTATCCAACTGAGAACCACAGCAAAAAAATAAATAGTCTTCTTCAATGCCAATTAATAAAACCTATCAGGGAGAATGTGGCATCATTCTCATTACAACCACATTCAACTTCCTCTGTTAAGATGAGCTCCTCAGAATCCTAACTTAGCATGGTCCCTTAGACCATAGTGACCAATAGTGAGGGTGCACACAATATGAGGAAGAAAAGGTAACTTTGTGTCAATTAGGAGTTACCACAACAAAGCTGAATGACAACTTCAAAACTCAAGGGCTTTTGTTAAGACAACTACATGTAGACATAAAAAAATGGTTTTGCCTCATATTATCTTCAAAAATTAACTCAAGATGGGTCTAAGACCTGCCTTTATGAGCTAAAATTATAAAACTTTAAGGGAATATATGGGTATGTTATGGTTTGGATATGAAGTATTCCTTAAAGGATTCATGGGTCAAAGACTTAGTCCTCAGATGGTAGAGCCAATTATTGAAAAGTTGCTGGACATAGTAGAGTACACCTCTAGTCCTATAACTCAGGAAGTTGTGGGAGCCCTATAACTATCTAGTGAGATCTTACTCAGGGTCACAGAGTCTGGGCTTGCTTTACCCAGCAGGTCTGCATAAGGAGATGATTTGACCATGGGCGTGGTTACCAGGTGTTTGGAAAGGTCTACACTTGGCTACATGGTGTGCTTTGATCTTGCAAGGAGGAAGTCTTTTACCTCTCCCCTTGGCATATTATAAAAAGCCCTTTTGAATAAACCTAGGAGCTGTTGGGTATTGACTCAGGCCCTCCCGAAGCTATCCTATGTCTCTCTCTTTCTCCTCGTCATCTAGGTCTATCTTTCTATCTGATACTTTCTCATTCCTCTCTCCTCCACCCAAGAACCCTCAATAGGTGGGAGCAGGTTGGAGCTGGACTCCCACAGACTCCCACAGGAAGTAGAAGCAGGTGGATCTCTGTGAGTTTGAGGCCAGCCTGGTCTACATCATAAGTTCCAGGACAGCCAGGGCTATGTAGAGATACCCTGTCTCAAGACCATTCTCCAAAAGAAATAAAGGTGATCGTGTCTTGAGGGTTCTGACCTAACTAGTGGTTGAACCCCTTGATGGATTCATTCATTTTATGATGACATTATTGGGAGGCAGGGCCTAGTTGCAAGTAGGTCACTGGCTTCATAGCATGCCTAAGGAAAGATAGACCTTTTCCCCAGCCCCTGCCTGCCTTTCTCTGCATTCCAGGCACCATGATGTGAGCAGCTTTTCCACCATGCCATTCTGTCGTGATGTCCTGCTCCATCACAGCATAGAAACACTAGCTAAAGCCTCTGCACTGTGAGCCCTTATCAATAATTCGTTCCTTTAAGTTACGTGAAGTATTTTGTCACTGCCACAACTAACTAAGGGACACAGGGCAATTTTCTATATAACCTTGAATTTGGCTGTGGAGTCTTAGGTACACCAGAAGCACAAAAGATAAGATTTTAAAGGTAAGTTGGACTTCATAAAGATAACCAAGATAAGATTTTAAAGATAAGTTGAACTTCATTTAAAAACTTAAAAATTATTTATCAAAAAATAATTTGAGTAAGTTTAAGGCTTTTTGTTGTTTTTTGTTTGTTTGTTGTTTTTTTTAAAAGACAACTTCAGTGATTTGGATGTAAAATGACCCCCACAAACTCATGTGTTGGAAACTTAGCTCCCCGCTGGTGATGCTGTTTTAGCGGGATGCAGAACCTTGGAGAGGCAGTCTAGCTGGAGGAAATACATTTCTGTAGGGTAGGCTTTGCGATCTCTTGCCAGGCCCCACTTCCTGTCTAATCTTTGGAGATTTGAGGGAGCGGCCACCACAGGTGCTGCCACTGGGGACCCACCTTTGCCATGCTTGTCTTTCCATGATTGACCATATCTACCAAAACCATGAGCCCAAATCAGTTCTTCCTTCCCTGAGTTAATTCTTGACAGGTAATTGTTTCATAGAGACAAGGAAAAAAAATACCCAGTATATCAAGCCACTAAATGGGAGAAGATATTTGCAAATTATAGACTGATAAAGGTTTAGTAATCAAAATACATAAAGAACTCCTTTAGCTCAACAATAGTAAAACAAACAGCCCACCCATTTCTTCTTTCTTTTTGTTTGTTTTTGTTTACAGGGGACAATGACTTGAGTAGACTTTCTCCAAAAATATGAAAATTACTAATGAGTACACGAAAAAGATTTTAAACATCAGTCATTTTTGGAAAATGCAAATTGAGACAGAATGACAAACAATTTTTTAAACCTAAAGAAAACAACAAATGTTGTTGAGGATGTGGAGAAATTGGAGCCCTCCTAGACAGCTGGCAGGCACGGAATATACTATAGTCCTGTGTAAAACAGTTTGTCAGCAGCTCAAAAATTAAATAGGAAATTTTCATAAGACTTGGCAATTCTACTCCAAGGTATATATCCCAAATAATTGAAAACATATGTTCAAACAAAACCTGTTCATAATGGTTCTATTCACAACAGGCAGAATACAGAAAAACTGTGACATCTGTTGACTGGGTAACAAGACGTGCTAAGTCCATGTGATGGCATGCTAGTCAGGCATGAGATGGAATTAAGAACAGAGCTGAACCTCAAAATCATGTGTTAAATGACACACAAAAGATTGGAGCAAGAGAGAGATGGTTTCATTAGTAAAACGCTTACTGTGCAAATGTAAGGACCTGAGTTTGGACCCCCAGCACCCACACAAAGTGCCAAGCAAAGTAACACACACCTGTGACCCCAACAATTGGAGGAAGAGACAGGTGGATCCCTGGAGGCTGCTGGCCATCAAGTCTAGTCTTACCAGAGAGCACCAGGTTCAATGAGCGACCCTGTTTCAATGAGTAAGGCAGAGAAAGTTAGAGGAAGAAACCCAACGCCAACCTCTGACCTCTGCACTCTCACATAGCACCCCAACACACCCAAGCACCACTGTAGCATGAATCTTAAAAGTTCTTATTAATAAAATCAAACCTCAGCCAGGTATTGGGGTGAACACTGGAAGATCAGAGAGACAGAACGAGCCACAGCTAACCTCACCTGGCAAACTTCTCAGCTGGTCTTGCTTCCTCAGACTGGAAGCCTCTATGTCCTCATATCCGAATGACTCTCAGCTGAACTGCTGCTAGAAGCCTGAATGCTTAACCAGCCCAAATGCTTCTCCAGGCCAAATGCCTACCCAAGCCAAATGCCTCAAGTTTCTTCACGCCTTATATACTTTTCTGCTCTCTACCACCACTCCCTGGGATTAAAGGCTGGTTTACTGGGATTAAAGGCGTGTGTCACCATGCTTGGCTGTTTCCAATGTGGCCTTGAACTCACAGAGATCCAGAGGGATTTCTGTCTCTGGATGCTAGGATTAAAGGCGTATGCTACCACTGCCTATTTCATGTTTAATATTGTGGCTGTTCTGTCTCTGACCCCAGATAAGTTTATTAAGGTACACAATATTTTGGGAAACACAATACCACCACACACCACACAACACACGCTTCTTTAAAGAATGACTAACTGAATGTGGAAAAAATGTAAAGACTACAGGTTATATATATGATCAATTTATATGAAAGATCCAGAAAAGCTGGTCAATGGTTCCTTGGGTCAGGGAAGAAAGAGAAAGGAGGGTGATAGCTCAGTGGTTTGGGGTATCCTTTTGAGGTAGATAGTAGTGGTGGTTGGATAGCATTTTGACTAAGTACCAATGAACAGTACCCTTAAAATGGTTTGAATGCTGACTTTTACATAAATTCTACCTATTTTTTTTTCATTTAATCCAACAGCTTTAATTGAAAAAAAAAAGGTATACTTGCTTAAATTACCTTTGGATGAAGTGGGCATCAGGATATTGAAACCAAGAGTAAGACCTTGAGCTGACCCAGGGCCCCTCACATGCCTATCATCGTCTTAGCCAATAGACTTCACAGGGCATGCTCTTCCACTAATGACCCCAGGCAAGATGACGGGCCAATATGCAAATGTATTTACAGCCTTGGTTTGCACTGGTCTGCTAACATCCCATTGGTCAGAACAAGTCACATAGCTGGACTCAAGTGAAGGTTGGGAAGTGGACCTGAATACTGGTGAGAGGTGCTGCAAACCTGGATGGGAGAGAATAAAGATAAAGGGAGAGTGGACCCGCTGGGAATGGCAATACAATCTTCTTCATCTCTGTTTCGACACAGATGACCTCTTCTTCCTCCTTATCATCTAAACTCCTAGGAAAGGATCCCCTACACACCCTTTCCACCCATATTTTTTCGGGTCTTCCCTTAGGATTGGGACCTGATGCATTCAAGGTAGCTATTAGCTGTATTAGAGAAAAGACACACCAAAATGAGCGATGCAATGCATGGGTTTCTAGACAATTACAAGGTCCTTAGTAGCATGTAACATTCCAGGTACCTTATGTCTCCCCACCACACTTACCAGAATATTTGAAGACCAACGTCAGTCAAGAGAAGCCAGAGGACATGGAGGACCATGTAGGGATCAGATGGACCAGTCCTAGAAGCAGAGTACACCATTCCTACGTAGTTTCTATTGGCTGGAACTCAGTCATGTGATTGCAGATTTCAGTGCTCCAAATGAGACTGAGAAATGCAGTCTAGCCATGCAGCCACGAAGAAAAGACCAGTGAAGGCCTGCTTGCCAACTTCTGCTACCCTTTATAGCAAGCTACCATCACCTGAATGTCAAACTATCTAAAGCTGGCTTGTTGTTTTTTAAGTACTAGAGAGGAGGGTACAGCTCCGTGTCCCAGTGATTATCTAGCTCGTGTGAGGCCCTGGGCTTAATTCCCAGCATCTTTCAAAAGACAAAGGTGGAAGTCAGTGTGACTTGGAGCATTCCTCACTCAAGGATAGAGAGATAGAAGACAACCCAGGAGAATGTCTGGGGACATTAGAGACAGTGACAGAAGCCAGAACAATAGAATAATTTAAATCAGCTTATAAAGGCATAGAAAGCTACTCATGAACTTGAAGAAAATGGCGTGTGAGACATCAGTGACCCTATGACTCCAATTCCTATACTCCAACCAAGAAAATGGAGTGAGGGCTTGGAGACAAGTGACATCAAATAACAAAAGCCTTGACCTCACTCAAGCCTGGCCTGAGGAAGTGAGACTTGCATGTTTGCTATATATTTCAGTGTCCCATTAATGGCTTCTTCCCTGAACAGTCACAGTCACCTGGAATAAATTTAAGATTGAACAAGCAGTGGAATCAGAGTAGTTCAGACACAAAGACCTCCTTCCCTTTCTCTCCCCATCCTTCGGGGACACTTTCCCTCATCACACCTGCCCTGGACCACAACAGAGGAAAAGTCAAGACAGAGATGCTGCTCTCACCCCCAAAGCCAACAGAAGGTAAAATGAATTCCAGCATCGTACTTCCAAACCACTTGTCTTAACATCCCCGAGCTGGCAAGCTCTTTATTTCCCTGTGATGGCCTGCCCTTTTCCCCTGAAATTTCTAGGTGGTTGCCATTTCCACCGCTCTCTACTGGGGGCTTTATTATCCTAGGGTGTGAAAAGTTTCTCCAGTTGAAGTCTGCCCAGGAGAGAGATCACAGTGATTGAAGCAGTGTCCATGTGTGTAAAAAAATGGAAGAGTATCCCCAGCAGACACATCCAAGAGGAAAATGTAAGCTCAGATGCATTTATTAAGGGAGGCTGAATATCTGCTCACCAGCACCCCACACATATACACACATAGCGCGCATGCGCACACACATACACACACACACACACACACACACGACGCCACACACACTCTTGGATGCTGTTTTAATGAAAAGCCAGCACAAGTCCTCAGCAAATCACAGCTTTGAAGGAAAAATGTCAATCCCTATCAAACCCTGAAAAATCACTGGAGCTGATGGAAATCTAAATGCCTCTGCTGCTTCCCCATCTCCCCCTCCATCCCTTCCAACCCACCCCTCCTCTTCCAACTGCCTGGAGTGCCTCCTTGGTGCTGCAAATCAACGCCTGGAGACATCCTATCAGACAATGGGAAGGTCTGAAGAAAGGTTAAAGCAGAAAAAAAAAACTCCAAATTTATAGACTTAGCATTAAACTCTTAAAGGACCTTAGGAACAGCAATGAATCTGATGTTGGGAAAGGCAGAGGCTGTCAGAGGCCATGGCAGGAAGGCCTGACAAGAGCCATAAATCTAAACCAAAGGCAGAGGGGTATGGGGGGAGCATCCTTTCAGGGTGAGGCAATGTGATGAAAAGATTCCAACCTAGACTTAAAAAAAGAAGCAAGGCCGCCACCGAGGCATGGGGGGGAAGAGGCGGACTGGGGGCTGCAAATAAAGAATGAAAGAGCAGCAGATTGTGGGGGTGGGAGAGAGGAGAGAGCTTGGCCAGCAGAGGCCAGCAACAAAGACACAGAAATACATTTTTGGCTTGGGGGGGGGGGGCGGATGGCTGGCTTTGAAACCCCTCTGCAAGGGGAACAGCAAAGATCTGCTTGCTGTGTGCCGGACACAGAATGCAAACTAACATTAGAAGCAACGGCCAGAGTCAGGTGGCCGTGGTCAATGAAAAATGGCGGACAAGGTCCCAGGAAACTCAAGGTTTGAGGAAGCCAGTAACACCCAGCGGTTAGCCTATAAATAAGCATCCAGGGACATCCAGGATGGGTTTTCTTTGTCATTTTCCCAGTCTATATGTTTGGGGTTTGGGTTCTTTCAGATTTTCCCTCAACCAGGGCACATGTGAAACATGCTAGAATAATGTCAAATACATGAAACAATGGCAACTAGACATAATAGAACATGAGTTACTATTAAAATGCCAAACCCAAGCACCCTTCCCCTGGGGGCAAGCCCAAGAGGGAGGACCAGATTGCCAAGGCTCTTACCACTTACCCTGAGTCCTGGGATGAGGCATTGTTTGCTCCGCCTCAGTTTCTCTCAGTAGAAAAGAAATTGATAAGAAAGGATTAATTGAGATTTTATCATCACAATATATTTCAAAGCCCAGAGATTAAGTCTAGTTGTTGATGTAATGGTAATGGCATATGTGTCTATAGAGATGGAGTGTCAACAATGGTATATTGATACATTGCGGTTCTCTCCACCCACTCAGAAATGCAGCCTGTTCAGCTTGCTGTAGAATACACGCCAAGTCACCTTCCCCATATGGCTTACATTCCTTCCCACCCTACTCACTCTCCAAATGATGCGTTCCTTCCTTTTCCTAGCTGCTTTTCTCTTCTTATCAAGTCTCCACTCACTTCCATTTCTTCGGTTCCATCTTCCCCCTCTTTCCCACCATTCTCGGCCATTTCTCACTTTTTCATTTGCCTTGGAAGCTAGGGAGTTCATCCATGTGCAGTGTCGCCTCATAGGTGAATACATATGGCCATTAATATTCATTAGCTCCCTTCATCTCTCTCTTCTTTTCCTTCTAGTAAAAAATAAGGGGATGGGAAATGCTACCTTTCCATGTGTCAGACTGACGAACAGATTCCACTTTCAAGTATCAGACTCTCAGTCGATGGAGAACTAACTGGCAGGTCTGAACCAGAGAGTGGTTGATGACTTTCAACTGGGACCAACGAAGGCGATGAAAAGGAACAAAGCTGAGAGATGATCTTGAAGGAGAAATTTAAGCCTCCAGGTTAAAAGCATCATTATCACCTTCAGGAGCAAATGCACCTGAATGTATTCCCCCGAAACGCGGATCACTCATACATCCTAGACTCACCGGCTAATCTAAGGGCTTTCCTTGGGAAACTAAGAATCTTAGACCCTGAAACTCAGGAAATACTTGAAAGTGTTTACTGGAGTCTATGAGATCAAGAATAACTGGCCATTCTGACTCAAGCCCAGCTTGTACCTCTCATCGTGGGGGGGGGGGAGTTGAAAAGGTGTGTCAAAGGTCAAGGGTGCATAGAAAGCAAAATTAAGTTACAAGGCAGAAAAGGAATCTCAGATATAAGGAAAGTCTCTCTTTCTCTCTTTTTCTCTCTCTCCCTCTCTCTTTTTCTCTCTCTCCCTCTCTCTATCCATCCATCCATCTATCATCTATCATCTATCTACCATCTATCTATCTATAATCTACCTATCATCTATCTATCTATCTATCTATCTATCTATCTATCTATCTATCTATGTCTGTGTGTGTATGTGGTGGAGGCGTTAAGTCCCTGGATCCATATATAAATGGGTTTAACTTTATTTCTAACTGATTTGGTGAAAAGTTAGTGGGCCAGAAGTTGATTTGTAGAACTGGCTCTTTCAGCAGCTCAATAACAAGCTTCCTGTTTGATTTTGGGCGAGTTATTTAACTTGGTGATATCTAAAGTTACTCATCTGTACCCTGAGTAACACAATATGATAGTCATGTTATTTTTGGCACTCGGGCTGCTCCAAACCAAGACTATGTAACTGAACCTCACCGAGGAATTTTACAGCGCTAATGAATATCTGCAAATGCAAACCTTGAGTCAGAGGTTAACCTGTGGCCTCATCGTCAGCAAGTCGCCATTAATAACCCAGGTATCATCGCCCTCTCCCAGGTCATTACTCTTCCATCTGCTGTGACCTGTGTTGAAGGACACCAGTCCAGCATCCATTAGCACCCTGAGCACAGCTGTTAAAGGATTCTTCTTAGCTTTGACCTGTCTTTTCTTCCCCCATCGCATCCTATAACCTGGCTTCCGTCTATCACCCCTTAAGGTTTTGTTTGTCAAACTCAATATTTCCCTTACATACAAATCTTTCTACAAAGGAGTGTTCTTTCCCTGCCTTGTCTGGTGCCATGATGGTTTATGTGTAGACTTCAGAGATGTCTCCACATAGTAGATCACCAGCAACCTTCCTGATAACTCCTTGACAGAGTCCTATTTCTTTTCCTTCCCAGAGGCATCCTTCTGACTCTTCTCCAATAGTGACTCATCTAATCTCGGAGTTTTCCTGTCACCGAACGTACACTTCCCAGCTTCTACTCATTTTTCCCTTTAGAGTTCGACTGCAGAGTCTGTCCAGGAGTCTTGTGCCAGTTATCCATTACCACCACAAGAACGCATAACACATTAACTTCAAACTTCATGATTTAAAACTGCAACCAATTTTTATGGCTTGTGGGTATGTAAGCATTCAGGTGTCTGTGTCATTTGGTAGATGTGTAAGGAGGGGCTATCTCGAATGGTCTCAGCAGGGACAAGTGTGATGACTTGGCTCTGTTCGTGGGACTGCTTATCTTCCAGCAGGCTATCCTGGGCCAACTCCCATACTAATGACAGGGTTACCAGAATGAGCACAGAGCACAGGCTCCGAATCTGAACATTGCTACTTCTAACACATACTTCTACCCCACCAAAGCAAGGTACACGACAAGCCCAGAGTCAAGGAGTCAAGGAAAAGGCTTTCCTCCTGAGGGAAGGAGATGCAAAAGTAGACTTCGAAAAATATAAGAGCTTGGGGAGATGAGGCTGTGGAGGTAGCTCAGCCAATGAAGTGGGTGCCATGCAACTATGAAGAGCTGAGTTCAATCCCCAGCAACCATGTAAAAAAGCAGACATGGAGACGTGCACTTATAATCCTAGCTCTGAGGAGGCAGAGACAGGCAGATGCCTGGAGCTCACTGGCTAGCCAGCACAGCCTAATTGACAAGCCCCAGGTCACAGCAAGAAACCCTAAATCAAAAATAGCAAGGTAGATTGTGCATGAGGAACAATACCAAGGTAGTTGACCTCTTTCCTCCACACACTCATGCACATGTTCACAAACACACACACACACACACACACTATATATATATACACATATGTAATAGAGACAGGGACAGACAGACAGACAGAGACAGAGAGATACACATATGTATTGTATATACGCATGCTTAAGGAGGAGAATAATTGAAATAATTTTTCCAATCATTCTATCACAATATCACCACCATCATATATAACCAAGCAAAGTTATCTTGTTCCTAGTACTATTAGCAATGTAAGACCTTCCACTCCTTATCAGTAGAACTTTAAAATCATCATTCAAGCCGTCTTCAAAATACCAGCATCGCCTGGTGTGGCTGCATCCTTCCTGAGCTCTTGAAATCATTCCCCTACTAACAGCTGCATTCCCGCTCATCCATCACTCCCTACGCGGCACCTCCACCTCCAATGAGTGCTGCTTTGACCCTCCCTGCCTCTTTCAAAACTCATTGCTCCGGGTTATATGCCCCAGTAAGCCCTGTGAGTATGCATGCCTTGGTGTACTACCTCTTAAACACTCACAGTAGAAAAGAGTAAGTAGAAGGGGGCGTACTGAGAAATGAAATGAGTGAAAGGAGAGATAAAATGAAATGCCTCAGTAGTTGAAATCCAGTTTATCTACACCCTGAAATCAAGCCAAATCCTCAAAAACTCTAAAAATGACACATTAATATCTTCAATCCATTCGCTCATGTGTATATCCACTCATCTCTGACTATTTAAAATAAACATACATAATTCTTGGAAAGCTCATTAATCTAGGTCTTGTTGATACAGCTACAGCCAAAATTAATCATCTCTTCTCCAGCAAGATCGTTTTCTCCTTGTTAAATTAATTAGAGCCCATGGCTTAAAATAAAATGCACCTGGATTTTCAAAAGTATGTTATGAAAATTATAAGATTCAAACTTGGTCAGTAATTTCTCAAACAAAGGCTAGCAATTGAGATAGATATAGTCCTACTTGGGCTATAATATAGAGCTATTTTTTTTTCATGATTTTGCTCATTTTTATTCTTGTAGTTCTGAGGATGGGTGATTTGTACAGGAAAACATGGGCTTATTTAGGCTTACAGATTTGGGTATTCAAAAGCATGGCACCAGTGTCTGCTTGTCCTGTGATGAAGGGTGTCATGACAGTATCACACAGGAAGAGGGTGAACAAGAGTGCTCAGTGGGTTAGCACCAAAGATCCACACATCTTGTAGCCAATCGAACTCACTGTCTTGTAACCAACCTAGTCCCATAAGGCCAGACTCATTGCCTTCATACGCAACCCAGTCTCTCCTAAAAGGCGTCCATCTGTTCCTACTGGTGGCGACATCACAATCTAAGTGTCTCCTAGACGTCCCCATGGCCTCTCAACATTGTCACACTGGGAGTTGGATTTCAACATGAGTTTGTGTGGTGACAACCCATATTTAAACCATAACAACTCTTTCATTTTATCCATTGCTTTCAGTTAGCGTGCAAAATAATGTGTTTCCTGACACTTCAGGACACGTACATCACTGTATTCACTCATAGTTGGCTTTTATTCACCCTCTCCCATCCGCCTCACCTCCTCTGGTTGTCTTCCTTCTTCCCTCAAAATTGTTCCCCTTCTGAAATCATAGTAACTCTTATTCCTTGCTTGCTACTCTGTCCAGGCTCCCATCCTCTCTCTCGTTTCTAGAGTACAAGGGCGCTGTCCCCACCGCTCTCCTCTCCTCCAAGCTTTCCCACATCGTTCTGGCACACAGTTGGAATTTAGTAAGTATTTATTCTTTACAGTAGTGTTATGAGTCCCGTTTCAAGTGGACCACCCCTTTGTTAGTGGACTTCACAAGGACTCAGACTTCCAGTGGGAACACACAGTCTTTTGAACATCTGGACTAAATGCCAAGACTTCAAACTTTGGTTTGAACCATTTTCCCTGGAGATTTCAAGTTTGCCTTTCTTCTGGGTTTGTGTGTGTGTGTGTGGTTGTAGCTATTGTTCTTAAAATCTGGTGTCTGGAGCTGCTTCTCCGGACTTCACACTTCAAGTTTCAAGTAGCTTTAACCCGTTAGCAGTTGACCGGTCTTCACTGGAGATGTTGGCTTCCTCTTTGATTTTATCCATTCTGTCTCTTAAATTCCAAGTCTCAGGATCATCATTAAAGGTCCTTGAGGGGGGACCAGGTATGCCTCTGATTTTTTCTTTTTTTAGCATGAATCTAATCCTTTCTCCTCAGTTTTCCACAGCCCAGTCATCACAAATGCTAGCCCCATTTGCCCACTTTCAAGAATGCCTGCTCATCCTTGGAGAACGATTGATCCTACTCGATTTTCTTTGCATAGATGAATCAGGTCATTGACTTCTGATTTCTCTTCCTGTCGCTAGCAAGAGAGAGAGAGAGAGAGAGAGAGAGAGAGAGAGAGAGAGAGAGAGCGCGCAGAGGGTCATAATAATGATGAGGAATACAGGACCAAGATTAGAGATGTTTAAAGTCCCCGGGTTGCTTTCCTCTTGTGTGTTCACTCTCTTGGGCATGCTTCCTAGCACGTTCACTTTAGGCTGACTACTTCACAAAGCGCCTTCTCACAGAGTGCACCTTCTCCCTCTCCTCTCTCTTTCCCACAAGCCCTCCAGGCCTTCTTTCAACCCATACAGACAAGCAGTTCCACTTATTAGTTTGATTCAATGCCAAGTTACTTTTCTAAAACACTTTCAGCCTGCATTATAAGCCAACACTCCCACGAGAGCTGGCCTGTTTCCTTCCCACACTGATGGTGTGAGGGAGAAAAAAACACTCCACACATCAAAGAAAACTCCGACTCCCGTCTGTGATTGGTTGAGTCACAGTATGGGGCGTGGCTACACAACCTGTCATTTCTTCTCCCACCCTCCTTAACCTGCAGGATGGAATAAATGATCAACAGGAAAATTAGGGAAATCAAACCCGATAAGTTAAATGAGCTTGTCTTGTCTCTCCACACGCTAATCTGCATGATGAGGAGATGGGAGAAATTTCAAATCAAGATGTGAACAGTAGCCAAAACTATTAGTAGGTTGGGAAATGGGGTGCATTAAGGGTCAGATTTATAAAACAGTGCTCTTCAGCCAACCCTCTGAAATACTAAACAAAAACAACACTCAGATCCATTGAAAAGGACCGACCCAAAGCATCTGGTTTCCTTAGCTGGTGCACATAGCAGGAGAAATGTTGGCAGAACATTTGATTACCATAAAAGAGAGAGCCATGTAGAAACCACATTAGAGAAGGCACAACCAAAACAAAGTCAAACATTTGAACTGTTTTGAATAGATTATGATGGAGACCTGAAAAAGGGTCTAGCCTGGATCAATGAGAAATGCAAATGAACTGGCTCAGATATACACCAGCTCCTTCTGTGATGTGATGCTTTCCCCCTCAGAGTTGAGGGTGAAGTAAATACCTGTCATCCGCAGGGCTGCTCGGAGGTCCAACGTCTCCACGTGACTGATGGCTTGAGCCAGGAGTGTCGATCATTTGCAGAGGAGGGGTAAGTCAATCTGATGCTAAAGTGTGCCTGCAGGTCCCCCTTCTCAACCTGCCCTACCCCCTCTCCTTTCAATGAAGAAGAGCAGCTGGTTTTGATCATTCTATCCATGGCAGAGACTGTGAGAAACACATTTATTTTGGTGACATGCTGCATACACACACACACACACATATATATATATATATATACACATATATAATTGCCCATGTCTGTTCTCTAGGATGCATACATGTCTATTTTGGTGAAGGGTTGGCAATCAGGACCTCAGAGTGTCCTCTTAGGAGCCGTCAACAGAACCCTCCCTAATTTGAGTTCTTGGCAGCTGATACACCCACCCCTGGAAACCAAATGACCGGGCTTTGGAAAGCCCAGCCCATCCATCTGGATGGGTCTTTCT
>CABHPQ010201284.1:212-15468 GCA_902168405.1 Peromyscus aztecus
GATAGATAGATAGATAGATAGATAGATAGATAGATAGACAGATAGACAGACAGATAGATGACAGAAAATATAGCCTCTGATCATCCAATGGGCTTATTCAGGGATCAGTGTTCTGCAGCTGCTGTTGATGCCTTTGAAAGTTCAACATCTCTCTCCCTCCTTGGGGCTTCATCCCCATCCTCTGAGCCTGCTGCTGCCTTTAGGTGATCCAATTGTGCTTCAGGAGTTGGGCCTTGGACTGGCCGGTCTAATGTCGTCTGTTGAGTTATAGCCCTGTTCTTACATGAATGTATTCCTACTGGAGCACAAGATTATACACTAAGAAAAATTTCTTGGGTCATATTCACTAATATAAATCTTCATTTCTTTGCTTTAATCAGTTCAAACATGGACATTTAATATGATTTGCAAATAGCCTTATGTGATATGATATTAAGGGTCAGAGAACTTCTCAATCCATCTGAAAATACATAAACACGTTGCAACAAAAATTCATTAAAAGTAGAAATAGCTAATCCTTTACATGGGGAGAATAAATAATTCACCTCAAGGTCTCCCCCTCTGCCATAAATCAGCTATGCTGTTATCAAATGCCAATGCTGGCATATGGAAGCAAAGTAGATGAATTAAACTTAGGCAATCTTTAAAAGGGGACAAGAAGACTCTGAATGATAACTTGCTTTACTTCCACAGATTATAACAGAAAAGAGCTGGGGGGACCAGTGATGTGGCTCCATTTCTGACCTTAACTTTTCACCTCAGGCCCAGTCTCCACATCACTTTTGATTCATACATTAAGGATCCCAGCAACGCCACCTGCCAATCCTCAGGTGTGACTCAGGTACCTTCTCGAGCTTGCCCTGCTCCGTGTAGGGCTCATACAAAAAGAGGCTGCCATCTTGGCACTCTCAAGCTAAGGAAAAGAAAGGGAAGGTTCTGGGGCAAGGAACAGAGAGTTCATTCTCTACCCTCAGGGTTTCCAGACTCAAGGTCAGGTGATCAGCTGTTCCCACACTCTTGGTGAGCAGCCAGGACAGCTGTGGAAGAGGTTTAGAAATGGAAAAGTCCTAATCAAAGAACGAGGCTCAGTTCAACTCAACTACTTCAACAGAGATGATCTTGGACAGTGAGACTCTTTATAACTGAGTTTAAAAACATTTATATGATGTTTGCTTTTGCCAACTGCTCTCCCAAGGGCATCAAATATCAATTCTTACATCCTCACCGCATCTCTGGGAGGTAAGTTTGATTATAGCATCTTCACCTCTCTGATGTGGAGACCAAGGAGAGGCAAAATGATGGAGAAACCTGCCAGACTTTCTCAGCTATAGCAGAGGAAGTTCCTGGAGGATTCAGCTCATTACCAACTTCTCATGCTGCTACCACCTTCAGTTCTGTTCTGGACCCAGTGAGGACTGTGTATGAAGAGCCACAAACTACAAACTGAGTCTACGGGTTAACCAAGATGCTTTCAAACACTAACGACTTGTTAGACAAGGAGCGTTGAGGTTTTTGATGGACTTGCTTTGCTTAGCATGCTAACCTCAACCTTATCCAACTGAGAACCACAGCAAAAAAATAAATAGTCTTCTTCAATGCCAATTAATAAAACCTATCAGGGAGAATGTGGCATCATTCTCATTACAACCACATTCAACTTCCTCTGTTAAGATGAGCTCCTCAGAATCCTAACTTAGCATGGTCCCTTAGACCATAGTGACCAATAGTGAGGGTGCACACAATATGAGGAAGAAAAGGTAACTTTGTGTCAATTAGGAGTTACCACAACAAAGCTGAATGACAACTTCAAAACTCAAGGGCTTTTGTTAAGACAACTACATGTAGACATAAAAAAATGGTTTTGCCTCATATTATCTTCAAAAATTAACTCAAGATGGGTCTAAGACCTGCCTTTATGAGCTAAAATTATAAAACTTTAAGGGAATATATGGGTATGTTATGGTTTGGATATGAAGTATTCCTTAAAGGATTCATGGGTCAAAGACTTAGTCCTCAGATGGTAGAGCCAATTATTGAAAAGTTGCTGGACATAGTAGAGTACACCTCTAGTCCTATAATTCAGGAAGTTGTGGGAGCCCACAGAGGCTATCTAGTGAGATCTTACTCAGGGTCACAGAGTCTGAGCTTGTTTTACCCAGCAGGTCTGCATAAGGAGATGATTTGACCATGGGCGTGGTTACCAGGTGTTTGGAAAGGTCTACACTTGGCTACATGGTGTGCTTTGATCTTGCAAGGAGGAAGTCTTTTACCTCTCCCCTTGGCATATTATAAAAAGCCCTTTTGAATAAACCTAGGAGCTGTTGGGTATTGACTCAGGCCCTCCCGAAGCTATCCTATGTCTCTCTCTTTCTCCTCGTCATCTAGGTCTATCTTTCTATCTGATACTTTCTCATTCCTCTCTCCTCCACCCAAGAACCCTCAATAGGTGGGAGCAGGTTGGAGCTGGACTCCCACAGACTCCCACAGGAAGTAGAAGCAGGTGGATCTCTGTGAGTTTGAGGCCAGCCTGGTCTACATCATAAGTTCCAGGACAGCCAGGGCTATGTAGAGATACCCTGTCTCAAGACCATTCTCCAAAAGAAATAAAGGTGATCCTGTCTTGAGGGTTCTGACCTAACTAGTGGTTGAACCCCTTGATGGATTCATTCATTTTATGATGACATTATTGGGAGGCAGGGCCTAGTTGCAAGTAGGTCACTGGCTTCATAGCATGCCTAAGGAAAGATAGACCTTTTCCCCAGCCCCTGCCTGCCTTTCTCTGCATTCCAGGCACCATGATGTGACCAGCTTTTCCACCATGCCATTCTGTCGTGATGTCCTGCTCCATCACAGCATAGAAACACTAGCTAAAGCCTCTGCACTGTGAGCCCTTATCAATAATTCGTTCCTTTAAGTTACGTGAAGTATTTTGTCACTGCCACAACTAACTAAGGGACACAGGGCAATTTTCTATATAACCTTGAATTTGGCTGTGGAGTCTTAGGTACACCAGAAGCACAAAAGATAAGATTTTAAAGGTAAGTTGGACTTCATAAAGATAACCAAGATAAGATTTTAAAGATAAGTTGAACTTCATTTAAAAACTTAAAAATTATTTATCAAAAAATAATTTGAGTAAGTTTAAGGCTTTTTGTTGTTTTTTGTTTGTTTGTTGTTTTTTTTAAAAGACAACTTCAGTGATTTGGATGTAAAATGACCCCCACAAACTCATGTGTTGGAAACTTAGCTCTCCGCTGGTGATGCTGTTTTAGCGGGATGCAGAACCTTGGAGAGGCAGTCTAGCTGGAGGAAATACATTTCTGTAGGGTAGGCTTTGCGATCTCTTGCCAGGCCCCACTTCCTGTCTAATCTTTGGAGATTTGAGGGAGCGGCCACCACAGGTGCTGCCACTGGGGACCCACCTTTGCCACGCTTGTCTTTCCATGATTGACCGTATCTACCAAAACCATGAGCCCAAATCAGTTCTTCCTTCCCTGAGTTACTTCTTGACAGGTAATTGTTTCATAGAGACAAAAAAAAAAAATACCCAGTATATCAAGCCACTAAATGGGAGAAGATATTTGCAAATTATAGACTGATAAAGGTTTAGTAATCAAAATACATAAAGAACTCTTTTAACTCAACAATAGTAAAACAAACAGCCCACCCATTTCTTCTTTCTTTTTGTTTGTTTTTGTTTACAGGGGACAATGACTTGAGTAGACTTTCTCCAAAAATATGAAAATTACTAATGAGTACACGAAAAAGATTTTAAACATCAGTCATTTTTGGAAAATGCAAATTGAGACAGAATGACAAACAATTTTTTAAACCTAAAGAAAACAACAAATGTTGTTGAGGATGTGGAGAAATTGGAGCCCTCCTAGACAGCTGACAGGCACGGAATATACTATAGTCCTGTGTAAAACAGTTTGTCAGCAGCTCAAAAATTAAATAGGAAATTTTCATAAGACTTGGCAATTCTACTCCAAGGTATATATCCCAAATAATTGAAAACATATGTTCAAACAAAACCTGTTCATAATGGTTCTATTCACAACAGGCAGAATACAGAAAAACTGTGACATCTGTTGACTGGGTAACAAAACGTGCTAAGTCCATGTGATGGCATGCTAGTCAGGCATGAGATGGAATTAAGAACAGAGCTGAACCTCAAAATCATGTGTTAAATGACACACAAAAGATTGGAGCAAGAGAGAGATGGTTTCATTAGTAAAACGCTTACTGTGCAAATGTAAGGACCTGAGTTTGGACCCCCAGCACCCACACAAAGTGCCAAGCAAAGTAACACACACCTGTGACCCCAACAATTGGAGGAAGAGACAGGTGGATCCCTGGAGGCTGCTGGCCATCAAGTCTAGTCTTACCAGAGAGCACCAGGTTCAATGAGCGACCCTGTTTCAATGAGTAAGGCAGAGAAAGTTAGAGGAAGAAACCCAACGCCAACCTCTGACCTCTGCACTCTCACATAGCACCCCAACACACCCAAGCACCACTGTAGCATGAATCTTAAAAGTTCTTATTAATAAAATCAAACCTCAGCCAGGTATTGGGGTGAACACTGGAAGATCAGAGAGACAGAACGAGCCACAGCTAACCTCACCTGGCAAACTTCTCAGCTGGTCTTGCTTCCTCAGACTGGAAGCCTCTATGTCCTCATATCCGAATGACTCTCAGCTGAACTGCTGCTAGAAGCCTGAATGCTTAACCAGCCCAAATGCTTCTCCAGGCCAAATGCCTACCCAAGCCAAATGCCTCAAGTTTCTTCACGCCTTATATACTTTTCTGCTCTCTACCACCACTCCCTGGGATTAAAGGCTGGTTTACTGGGATTAAAGGCGTGTGTCACCATGCTTGGCTGTTTCCAATGTGGCCTTGAACTCACAGAGATCCAGAGGGATTTCTGTCTCTGGAATGCTAGGATTAAAGGCGTATGCTACCACTGCCTATCCTCATGTTTAATATTGTGGCTGTTCTGTCTCTGACCCCAGATAAGTTTATTAAGGTACACAATATTTTGGGGAACACAATACCACCACACACCACACAACACACGCTTCTTTAAAGAATGACTAACTGAATGTGGAAAAAATGTAAAGACTACAGGTTATATATATGATCAATTTATATGAAAGATCCAGAAAAGCTGGTCAATGGTTCCTTGGGTCAGGGAAGAAAGAGAAAGGAGGGTGATAGCTCAGTGGTTTGGGGTATCCTTTTGAGGTAGATAGTAGTAGTGGTTGGATAGCATTTTGACTAAGTACCAATGAACAGTACCCTTAAAATGGTTTGAATGCTGACTTTTACATAAATTCTACCTATTTTTTTTTCATTTAATCCAACAGCTTTAATTGAAAAAAAAAAGGTATACTTGCTTAAATTACCTTTGGATGAAGTGGGCATCAGGATATTGAAACCAAGAGTAAGACCTTGAGCTGACCCAGGGCCCCTCACATGCCTATCATCGTCTTAGCCAATAGACTTCACAGGGCATGCTCTTCCACTAATGACCCCAGGCAAGATGACGGGCCAATATGCAAATGTATTTACAGCCTTGGTTTGCACTGGTCTGCTAACATCCCATTGGTCAGAACAAGTCACATAGCTGGACTCAAGTGAAGGTTGGGAAGTGGACCTGAATACTGGTGAGAGGTGCTGCAAACCTGGATGGGAGAGAATAAAGATAAAGGGAGAGTGGACCCGCTGGGAATGGCAATACAATCTTCTTCATCTCTGTTTCGACACAGATGACCTCTTCTTCCTCCTTATCATCTAAACTCCTAGGAAAGGATCCCCTACACACCCTTTCCACCCATATTTTTTCGGGTCTTCCCTTAGGATTGGGACCTGATGCATTCAAGGTAGCTATTAGCTGTATTAGAGAAAAGACACACCAAAATGAGCGATGCAATGCATGGGTTTCTAGACAATTACAAGGTCCTTAGTAGCATGTAACATTCCAGGTACCTTATGTCTCCCCACCACACTTACCAGAATATTTGAAGACCAACGTCAGTCAAGAGAAGCCAGAGGACATGGAGGACCATGTAGGGATCAGATGGGCCAGTCCTAGAAGCAGAGTACACCATTCCTACGTAGTTTCTATTGGCTGGAACTCAGTCATGTGATTGCAGATTTCAGTGCTCCAAATGAGACTGAGAAATGCAGTCTAGCCATGCAGCCACGAAGAAAAGACCAGTGAAGGCCTGCTTGCCAACTTCTGCTACCCTTTATAGCAAGCTACCATCACCTGAATGTCAAACTATCTAAAGCTGGCTTGTTGTTTTTTAAGTACTAGAGAGGAGGGTACAGCTCCGTGTCCCAGTGATTATCTAGCTCGTGTGAGGCCCTGGGCTTAATTCCCAGCATCTTTCAAAAGACAAAGGTGGAAGTCAGTGTGACTTGGAGCATTCCTCACTCAAGGATAGAGAGATAGAAGACAACCCAGGAGAATGTCTGGGGACATTAGAGACAGTGACAGAAGCCAGAACAATAGAATAATTTAAATCAGCTTATAAAGGCATAGAAAGCTACTCATGAACTTGAAGAAAATGGCGTGTGAGACATCAGTGACCCTATGACTCCAATTCCTATACTCCAACCAAGAAAATGGAGTGAGGGCTTGGAGACAAGTGACATCAAATGACAAAAGCCTTGACCTCACTCAAGCCTGGCCTGAGGAAGTGAGACTTGCATGTTTGCTATATATTTCAGTGTCCCATTAATGGCTTCTTCCCTGAACAGTCACAGTCACCTGGAATAAATTTAAGATTGAACAAGCAGTGGAATCAGAGTAGTTCAGACACAAAGACCTCCTTCCCTTTCTCTCCCCATCCTTCGGGGACACTTTCCCTCATCACACCTGCCCTGGACCACAACAGAGGAAAAGTCAAGACAGAGATGCTGCTCTCACCCCCAAAGCCAACAGAAGGTAAAATGAATTCCAGCATCGTACTTCCAAACCACTTGTCTTAACATCCCCGAGCTGGCAAGCTCTTTATTTCCCTGTGATGGCCTGCCCTTTTCCCCTGAAATTTCTAGGTGGTTGCCATTTCCACCGCTCTCTACTGGGGGCTTTATTATCCTAGGGTGTGAAAAGTTTCTCCAGTTGAAGTCTGCCCAGGAGAGAGATCACAGTGATTGAAGCAGTGTCCATGTGTGTAAAAAAATGGAAGAGTATCCCCAGCAGACACATCCAAGAGGAAAATGTAAGCTCAGATGCATTTATTAAGGGAGGCTGAATATCTGCTCACCAACACCCCACACATATACACACATAGCGCGCACGCGCACACACATACACACACACACACACACACACACACACACACACACACACACGACGCCACACACACTCTTGGATGCTGTTTTAATGAAAAGCCAGCACAAGTCCTCAGCAAATCACAGCTTTGAAGGAAAAATGTCAATCCCTATCAAACCCTGAAAAATCACTGGAGCTGATGGAAATCTAAATGCCTCTGCTGCTTCCCCATCTCCCCCTCCACCCCTTCCAACCCACCCCTCCTCTTCCAACTGCCTGGAGTGCCTCCTTGGTGCTGCAAATCAACGCCTGGGGACATCCTATCAGACAATGGGAAGGTCTGAAGAAAGGTTAAAGCAGAAAAAAAAACTCCAAATTTATAGACTTAGCATTAAACTCTTAAAGGACCTTAGGAACAGCAATGAATCTGATGTTGGGAAAGGCAGAGGCTGTCAGAGGCCATGGCAGGAAGGCCTGACAAGAGCCATAAATCTAAACCAAAGGCAGGGGGGGATGGGGGGAGCATCCTTTCAGGGTGAGGCAATGTGATGAAAAGATTCCAACCTAGACTTAAAAAAAGAAGCAAGGCCGCCACCGAGGCATGGGGGGGAAGAGGCGGACTGGGGGCTGCAAATAAAGAATGAAAGAGCAGCAGAT
This sequence comes from Peromyscus aztecus, assembly GCA_902168405.1. Classification (NCBI taxonomy): domain Eukaryota; kingdom Metazoa; phylum Chordata; class Mammalia; order Rodentia; family Cricetidae; genus Peromyscus; species Peromyscus aztecus. Next base: position 8,152 of record CABHPQ010201284.1, read on the forward strand.
TGTGGGGGTGGGAGAGAGGAGAGAGCTTGGCCAGCAGAGGCCAGCAACAAAGACACAGAAATACATTTTTGGCTTGGGGGGGGGGGGGGCGGATGGCTGGCTTTGAAACCGCTCTGCAAGGGGAACAGCAAAGATCTGCTTGCTGTGTGCCGGACACAGAATGCAAACTAACATTAGAAGCAACGGCCAGAGTCAGGTGGCCGTGGTCAATGAAAAATGGCGGACAAGGTCCCAGGAAACTCAAGGTTTGAGGAAGCCAGTAACACCCAGCGGTTAGCCTATAAATAAGCATCCAGGGACATCCAGGATGGGTTTTCTTTGTCATTTTCCCAGTCTATATGTTTGGGGTTTGGGTTCTTTCAGATTTTCCCTCAACCAGGGCACATGTGAAACATGCTAGAATAATGTCAAATACATGAAACAATGGCAACTAGACATAATAGAACATGAGTTACTATTAAAATGCCAAACCCAAGCACCCTTCCCCTGGGGGCAAGCCCAAGAGGGAGGACCAGATTGCCAAGGCTCTTACCACTTACCCTGAGTCCTGGGATGAGGCATTGTTTGCTCCGCCTCAGTTTCTCTCAGTAGAAAAGAAATTGATAAGAAAGGATTAATTGAGATTTTATCATCACAATATATTTCAAAGCCCAGAGATTAAGTCTAGTTGTTGATGTAATGGTAATGGCATATGTGTCTATAGAGATGGAGTGTCAACAATGGTATATTGATACATTGCGGTTCTCTCCACCCACTCAGAAATGCAGCCTGTTCAGCTTGCTGTAGAATACACGCCAAGTCACCTTCCCCATATGGCTTACATTCCTTCCCACCCTACTCACTCTCCAAATGATGTGTTCCTTCCTTTTCCTAGCTGCTTTTCTCTTCTTATCAAGTCTCCACTCACTTCCATTCCCTCGGTTCCATCTTCCCCCTCTTTCCCACCATTCTCGGCCATTTCTCACTTTTTCATTTGCCTTGGAAGCTAGGGAATTCATCCATGTGCAGTGTCGCCTCATAGGTGAATACATATGGCCATTAATATTCATTAGCTCCCTTCATCTCTCTCTTCTTTTCCTTCTAGTAAAAAATAAGGGGATGGGAAATGCTACCTTTCCATGTGTCAGACTGACGAACAGATTCCACTTTCAAGTATCAGACTCTCAGTCGATGGAGAACTAACTGGCAGGTCTGAACCAGAGAGTGGTTGATGACTTTCAACTGGGACCAACGAAGGCGATGAAAAGGAACAAAGCTGAGAGATGATCTTGAAGGAGAAATTTAAGCCTCCAGGTTAAAAGCATCATTATCGCCTTCAGGAGCAAATGCACCTGAATGTATTCCCCCGAAAACGCGAATCACTCATACATCCTAGACTCACCGGCTAATCTAAGGGCTTTCCCTGGGAAACTAAGAATCTTAGACCCTGAAACTCAGGAAATACTTGAAAGTGTTTACTGGAGTCTATGAGATCAAGAATAACTGGCCATTCTGACTCAAGCCCAGCTTGTACCTCTCATCGTGGGGGGGGGGGGGAGTTGAAAAGGTGTGTCAAAGGTCAAGGGTGCATAGAAAGCAAAATTAAGTTACAAGGCAGAAAAGGAATCTCAGATATAAGGAAAGTCTCTCTTTCTCTCTTTTTCTCTCTCTCCCTCTCTCTTTTTCTCTCTCTCCCTCTCTCTATCCATCCATCCATCTATCATCTATCATCTATCTACCATCTATCTATCTATAATCTACCTATCATCTATCTATCTATCTATCTATCTATCTATCTATCTATCTATCTATGTCTGTGTGTGTATGTGGTGGAGGCGTTAAGTCCCTGGATCCATATATAAATGGGTTTAACTTTATTTCTAACTGATTTGGTGAAAAGTTAGTGGCCCAGAAGTTTATTTGTAGAACTGGCTCTTTCAGCAGCTCAATAACAAGCTTCCTGTTTGATTTTGGGCGAGTTATTTAACTTGGTGATATCTAAAGTTACTCATCTGTACCCTGAGTAACACAATATGATAGTCATGTTATTTTTGGCACTCGGGCTGCTCCAAACCAAGACTATGTAACTGAACCTCACCGAGGAATTTTACAGCGCTAATGAATATCTGCAAATGCAGCGAGGCCTTGAGTCAGAGGTTAACCTGTGGCCTCATCGTCAGCGAGTCGCCATTAATAACCCAGGTATCATCGCCCTCTCCCAGGTCATTACTCTTCCATCTGCTGTGACCTGTGTTGAAGGACACCAGTCCAGCATCCATTAGCACCCTGAGCACAGCTGTTAAAGGATTCTTCTAAGGTTTGACCTGTCTTTTCTTCCCCCATCACATCCTATAACCTGGCTTCCGTCTATCACCCCTTAAGGTTTTGTTTGTCAAACTCAATATTTCCCTTACATACAAATCTTTCTACAAAAGAGTGTTCTTTCCCTGCCTTGTCTGGTGCCATGATGGTTTATGTGTAGACTTCAGAGATGTCTCCACATAGTAGATCACCAGCAACCTTCCTGATAACTCCTTGACAGAGTCCTATTTCTTTTCCTTCCCAGAGGCATCCTTCTGACTCTTCTCCAATAGTGACTCATCTAATCTCGGAGTTTTCCTGTCACCGAACGTACACTTCCCAGCTTCTACTCATTTTTCCCTTTAGAGTTCGACTGCAGAGTCTGTCCAGGAGTCTTGTGCCAGTTATCCATTACCACCACAAGAACGCATAACACATTAACTTCAAACTTCATGATTTAAAACTGCAACCAATTTTTATGGCTTGTGGGTATGTAAGCATTCAGGTGTCTGTGTCATTTGGTAGATGTGTAAGGAGGGGCTATCTCGAATGGTCTCAGCAGGGACAAGTGTGATGACTTGGCTCTGTTCGTGGGACTGCTTATCTTCCAGCAGGCTATCCTGGGCCAACTCCCATACTAATGACAGGGTTACCAGAATGAGCACAGAGCACAGGCTCCGAATCTGAACATTGCTACTTCTAACACATACTTCTACCCCACCAAAGCAAGGTACACGACAAGACCAGAGTCAAGGAGTCAAGGAAAAGGCTTTCCTCCTGAGGGAAGGAGATGCAAAAGTAGACTTCGAAAAATATAAGAGCTTGGGGAGATGAGGCTGTGGAGGTAGCTCAGCCAATGAAGTGGGTGCCATGCAACTATGAAGAGCTGAGTTCAATCCCCAGCAACCATGTAAAAAAGCAGACATGGAGACGTGCACTTATAATCCTAGCTCTGAGGAGGCAGAGACAGGCAGATGCCTGGAGCTCACTGGCTAGCCAGCACAGCCTAATTGACAAGCCCCAGGTCACAGCAAGAAACCCTAAATCAAAAATAGCAAGGTAGATTGTGCATGAGGAACAATACCAAGGTAGTTGACCTCTTTCCTCCACACACTCATGCACATGTTCACAAACACACACACACACACACACACTATATATATATATATATATATATATATATATATATATATATACACATATGTAATAGAGACAGAGACAGACAGACAGAGACAGAGAGATACACATATGTATTGTATATACGCATGCTTAAGGAGGAGAATAATTGAAATAATTTTTCCAATCATTCTATCACAATATCACCACCATCATATATAACCAAGCAAAGTTATCTTGTTCCTAGGACTATTAGCAATGTAAGACCTTCCACTCCTTATCAGTAGAACTTTAAAATCATCATTCAAGCCGTCTTCAAAATACCAGCATCGCCTGGTGTGGCTGCATCCTTCCTGAGCTCTTGAAATCATTCCCCTACTAACAGCTGCATTCCCGCTCATCCATCACTCCCTACGCGGCACCTCCACCTCCAATGAGTGCTGCTTTGACCCTCCCTGCCTCTTTCAAAACTCATTGCTCCGGGTTATATGCCCCAGTAAGCACTGTGAGTATGCATGCCTTGGTGTACTACCTCTTAAACACTCACAGTAGAAAAGAGTAAGTAGAAGGGGGCGTACTGAGAAATGAAATGAGTGAAAGGAGAGATAAAATGAAATGCCTCAGTAGTTGAAATCCAGTTTATCTACACCCTGAAATCAAGCCAAATCCTCAAAAACTCTAAAAATGACACATTAATATCTTCAATCCATTCGCTCATGTGTATATCCACTCATCTCTGACTATTTAAAATAAACATACATAATTCTTGGAAAGCTCATTAATCTAGGTCTTGTTGATACAGCTACAGCCAAAATTAATCATCTCTTCTCCAGCAAGATCGTTTTCTCCTTGTTAAATTAATTAGAGCCCATGGCTTAAAATAAAATGCACCTGGATTTTCAAAAGTATGTTATGAAAATTATAAGATTCAAACTTGGTCAGTAATTTCTCAAACAAAGGCTAGCAATTGAGATAGATATAGTCCTACTTGGGCTATAATATAGAGCTATTTTTTTTTCATGATTTTGCTCATTTTTATTCTTGTAGTTCTGAGGATGGGTGATTTGTACAGGAAAACATGGGCTTATTTAGGCTTACAGATTTGGGTATTCAAAAGCATGGCACCAGTGTCTGCTTGTCCTGTGATGAAGGGTGTCATGACAGTATCACACAGGAAGAGGGTGAACAAGAGTGCTCAGTGGGTTAGCACCAAAGATCCACACATCTTGTAGCCAATCGAACTCACTGTCTTGTAACCAACCTAGGCCCATAAGGCCAGACTCATTGCCTTCATACGCAACCCAGTCTCTCCTAAAAGGCGTCCATCTGTTCCTACTGGTGGCGACATCACAATCTAAGTGTCTCCTAGACGTCCCCATGGCCTCTCAACATTGTCACACTGGGAGTTGGATTTCAACATGAGTTTGTGTGGTGACAACCCATATTTAAACCATAACAACTCTTTCATTTTATCCATTGCTTTCAGTTAGCGTGCAAAATAATGTGTTTCCTGACACTTCAGGACACGTACATCACTGTATTCACTCATAGTTGGTTTTTATTCGCCCTCTCCCATCCGCCTCACCTCCTCTGGTTGTCTTCCTTCTTCCCTCAAAATTGTTCCCCTTCTGAAATCATAGTAACTCTTACTCCTTGCTTGCTACTCTGTCCAGGCTCCCATCCTATCTCTCGTTTCTAGAGTACAAGGGCGCTGTCCCCACCGCTCTCCTCTCCTCCAAGCTTTCCCACATCGTTCTGGCACACAGCTGGAATTTAGTAAGTATTTATTCTTTACAGTAGTGTTATGAGTCCCGTTTCAAGTGGACCACCCCTTTGTTAGTGGACTTCACAAGGACTCAGACTTCCAGTGGGAACACACAGTCTTTTGAACATCTGGACTAAATGCCAAGACTTCAAACTTTGGTTTGAACCATTTTCCCTGGAGATTTCAAGTTTGCCTTTCTTCTGGGTTTGTGTGTGTGTGTGGTTGTAGCTATTGTTCTTAAAATCTGGTGTCTGGAGCTGCTTCTCCGGACTTCACACTTCAAGTTTCAAGTAGCTTTAACCCGTTAGCAGTTGACCGGTCTTCACTGGAGATGTTGGCTTCCTCTTTGATTTTATCCATTCTGTCTCTTAAATTCCAAGTCTCAGGATCATCATTAAAGGTCCTTGAGGGGGGACCAGGTATGCCTCTGATTTTTTCTTTTTTTAGCATGAATCTAATCCTTTCTCCTCAGTTTTCCACAGCCCAGTCATCACAAATGCTAGCCCCATTTGCCCACTTTCAAGAATGCCTGCTCATCCTTGGAGAACGATTGATCCTACTCGATTTTCTTTGCATAGATGAATCAGGTCATTGACTTCTGATTTCTCTTCCTGTCGCTAGCAAGAGAGAGAGAGAGAGAGAGAGAGAGAGAGAGAGAGAGAGAGAGAGCAGAGGGTCATAATAATGATGAGGAATACAGGACCAAGATTAGAGACGTTTAAAGTCCCCGGGTTGCTTTCCTCTTGTGTGTTCACTCTCTTGGGCATGCTTCCTATCACGTTCACTGTAAGCTGACTACTTCACAAAGCGCCTTCTCACAGAGTGCACCTTCTCCCTCTCCTCTCTCTTTCCCACAAGCCCTCCAGGCCTTCTTTCAACCCATACAGACAAGCAGTTCCACTTATTAGTTTGATTCAATGCCAAGTTACTTTTCTAAAACACTTTCAGCCTGCATTATAAGCCAACACTCCCACGAGAGCTGGCCTGTTTCCTTCCCACACTGATGGTGTGAGGGAGAAAAAAACACTCCACACATCAAAGAAAACTCCGACTCCCGTCTGTGATTGGTTGAGTCACAATACGGGGCGTGGCTACACAACCTGTCATTTCTTCTCCCACCCTCCTTAACCTGCAGGATGGAATAAATGATCAACAGGAAAATTAAGGAAATCAAACCCGATAAGTTAAATGAGCTTGTCTTGTCTCTCCACACGCTAATCTGCATGATGAGGAGATGGGAGAAATTTCAAATCAAGATGTGAACAGTAGCCAAAACTATTAGTAGGTTGGGAAATGGGGTGCATTAAGGGTCAGATTTATAAAACAGTGCTCTTCAGCCAACCCTCTGAAATACTAAACAAAAACAACACTCAGATCCATTGAAAAGGACCGACCCAAAGCATCTGGTTTCCTTAGCTGGTGCACATAGCAGGAGAAATGTTGGCAGAACATTTGATTACCATAAAAGAGAGAGCCATGTAGAAACCACATTAGAGAAGGCACAACCAAAACAAAGTCAAACATTTGAACTGTTTTGAATAGATTATGATGGAGACCTGAAAAAGGGTCTAGCCTGGATCAATGAGAAATGCAAATGAACTGGCTCAGATATACACCAGCTCCTTCTGTGATGTGATGCTTTCCCCCTCAGAGTTGAGGGTGAAGTAAATACCTGTCATCCGCAGGGCTGCTCAGAGGTCCAACGTCTCCACGTGACTGGTGGCTTGAGCCAGGAGTGTCGATCATTTGCAGAGGAGGGGTAAGTCAATCTGATGCCAAAGTGTGCCTGCAGGTCCCCCTTCTCAACCTGCCCTACCCCCTCTCCTTTCAATGAAGAAGAGCAGCTGGTTTTGATCATTCTATCCATGGCAGAGACTGTGAGAAACACATTTATTTTGGTGACATGCTGCATACACACACACACACACATATATATATATATATATACACATATATAATTGCCCATGTCTGTTCTCTAGGATGCATACATGTCTATTTTGGTGAAGGGTTGGCAATCAGGACCTCAGAGTGTCCTCTTAGGAGCCGTCAACAGAACCCTCCCTAATTTGAGTTCTTGGCAGCTGATACACCCACCCCTGGAAACCAAATGACCGGGCTTTGGAAAGCCCAGCCCATCCATCTGGATGGGTCTTTCT
>CABHPQ010201285.1:0-14349 GCA_902168405.1 Peromyscus aztecus
CAGAGATTCCTTGGGAGGGAGAAGCCTCCTCTACCTTCCCCAAAGCAGCAGATTGTTCAGCCATGACCACAGATCCATCCAGAAATGATGATTTGTAGGAATGAACGGGAATGGAAGAGCAGTCTCTAAGACGTGTCTCCAGCGGCCATTGTATCATTCAGCCCAAGGCATCTCCCCCCAGATTGGAGCAGACAGAAGTGAAGTGCTGTGACTGATGGAGCCCAGAGGACATCACACCACCAGCATCGCAGTGATGGGACAGAGGTGCCGTGGTGCGGAACCACGGAGAAAAAGACGTGGCCTGTAGGGCTGTGGCCAGTCCGTTGGTAAAGGGACAAGGTGGCATTTGAGGGTGCCTCGATCCCTGCGGGTCACATGAGGCACTCAGCCAGAGAAAGATTCCTGGTACTTTTCTCTTATTTTCTCTCTCACAAGTTTGGAAGCATCAAAGGGTTAGGATAAAGTTGGGATAGGAATCTCTAATGCATTCCTAACCTAGGGATGGAGCTTTTAAAATCCTCCAGGACAGACTACTGGGTAGCAGTAAAAATTGTAAGAAAGTCCTTTATGTATGAACATGAAAAGAATCCTTAAGGTTCATGCTTAAGCAAAAGAGCCAAGGGAAGAATAGGCCATATATTTGCATGGTCCAAGGCAAAACAAAATTGTGATGTTCAAAATTGTTCAGAATTTTAATAGCCAGATGTGATGGCACAGGCCTATGATCTCAGCACTGGGGAAGTTGCCAGAGGAAGAACATAGTTTCTGGCCAGCCTGGGCTATATAGCCAGATTCCGTATCACAAAGGAAAAGAGAGAATTTCAAGGGACAATATTAACCAAGCAGTGTATTCCAAGCCCCCACAAAGCCATGCCTCCTGGCTTTCATTACTGCAAATCTGAAATGTTATGTACATAATAAATAATAAGGCTTACCAATGAGGTTTTGAACTATGATGACAAAAAGGGGGAGAATTTTCACTAAATATCTACTTGCTTTTTTTATTTTTTTTAACATTTATACCATGTGAATGAATTCACTATTCAAAAAAAGAAAGAAAGAAAGAAAGAAAGAAAGAAAGAAAGAAAGAAAGAAAGGAAGGAAGGAAGGAAGGAAGGAAGGAAGGAAGGAAGGAAGGAAGGAAGGAAGGAAGGAAGGAAAGAAGAAAGGAAGAAAGGAAGAAAGAAACTAAATAAGAAAACACTGCCAGAGCTCCAGAGAACTCAACTTAGACCCTAAACAACATGTCAATTCAGAATCATATTTATCTGTGATTATTCACTGAGTGACTCGGGACAAAGTTGAACACAGGGACATCAGGTTATGACTAAAGCAAGAACTGCCCTCTCACATGGAACCACTCACTCGCCAATGGATGTAGATTTCTGGGAAGCCAGATGGAATAGAATGTGTTACCTCTCCCTCTAGTCCCTATTGCCTACAAAGTTTCTCTGACCCTATGAACTTTGCTAGGCTCTGGACCGTGGGCCTGCACTTGTGTTCATACGTTAGTAAGTGCTAGCTCCACATCTCACTAAATGCAGGAGCTGGATGGACATATCAGAAATAAGAAGATGCTTCAAGTTTACACTATCAACACACTCCCCTGCATTTCCAGCACAGAGAACCCCAGAAAAGAGGAATAGAACAGGCCATGCTCCCATCCACAGCAAGCAACCAGCGTAGTATCTGTGCTAAACATCCACAATGGACTAAATGAATTACCCGTTTAATCCTCACAGCTCCCAGAAAGGCTGGTTGTATTAGTTAATTTTCTATTCCTGTGATAAAGCACCATGACTAAGGCAACTAATAGAAGAAAGGGTTTGTTTGGAGCTTACAGTTCCAGAGGGATATGAGTCCATCGTCATTATAGCAGTATGGAAATATGGCGGCAGGCAGGCAAGATGCTGGAGCCGCCAAGAGCTCACATCATGATCAGGAAGCAGAGAGAGCATACCGGGGATGGAGGGAAGCTTTTGAAACCATAAGGTCACCCCAGTGTCACACCTTCTCCAACAAGGCCACATGTTGTAATCTTTGCAAACAGCCACCAACGGGGAATCAATTCGAACACCTGAGACATGTCATTCCATCTGCCACACAGACCTTATCATTTTCCTCATTCTGCAGATAAGGAAACCAGTCCAAAGAGGAAGAGAAGCTTGCTCAACATGATCAGTGAGTAAAAGACAAAGGCAGGTTGAAACACAGACATCTGGTGCCAAGACTACACCCTTAGCCGTTAACCACAAAGCCCTTATTTTAATGCAAATGATCAGTCTGATATCAAGCTCTGCAGCATGCCTTCACAGCTATTCTACTGCACAGAACCTTCTGCATGCTAGAATACAATAGGGCTGATTCGGAAGTAAGGGCTATTTTCATTCAATTAGATCCAGCTACGAATTCTTTTGTGCTATCAAGTGGGATGAACACGGAGCTCACCATTGTTTGAGGCTCACAGGAACACTCTGTGTGGCCCCAAATCCTCTTTTCCTTGACAATATTTCTAAAAGCATGGCAATTTCATACCTCTCTTTTCCACATAAGAGGTTGAGCCAGTTAAGGAGTATTAGGGGTACTTATATCCAAGAGTATGGAAGTCAAAAAAAGTAATTCAGGTCCTGGAGAGATCACTCTAAGGCTAAAAGCACTTGTTGCTCTTTCGGAGGACTGGGGTTCAATTCCCACCCATATGACAGCTCACAATCATCTGTAAGTCCAGTTCCATGGGATTCAATGCCCGTCGCTGCTGACCTCTGGGGGTACCAGGCATGCACATCATGCATGGACATACAGGTAGGAAAACATCTATACACACATTTTAATTAAAAAATAATTCAGGAATGGTGGTGCACACCTGTAATCCCAGCACTCAGGAGGCAGAGGCAGGCAAATCTCTGTGAGTTATGGGCCAGCCTGGGCTACAGAGCAAGTTCCAGGACAGCCAGGGCTACACAGAGAAACCCTGTCTCGAAAAACCAATAAATAAATAAATAAATAAATAAATAAATAAATTAAATAAATAGAAAATCCAGGGCCTGGGGAGATGGTTCAGTGGGTAAAGTGTTTGCTGTGGGCAAGCGTGAGTGCCAGAGTTCAAATTCAAAAAATCGTGTAAAAAGCCAGGTGCAGTTGGTGGTCTCCTGTAATCCCAGTGAGTGGAGAGGCTGAAACAGGGAATCTCCAAACAAGCTAACTAACCAGACTAGCCGAAAATTGTGAGCTCTGAGTCCAGCAAAAGAATCTTCCTATGTTAGTTTGCTTTTCTACTGCAGTGACAAAACATCACGACCAAAAGCATCTTGGGGAGGGCAGCGTTTAGTTGACTTACAGTCCATCATCAAGGGAAACCAAGGCACGCACTGAAGCAGAGATCATGTAGGAACACTGCATGCTAGCTTGCTTTCCATGCCCTGCTCAGCCTGCTTCCTTACACAACCCAGGACTATCTGCCCAGACTGCGGTCTGTGTCCTACCACATCAATCATTAATCAAGAAAACCCCTTACATACCTTTACCTACTGACCAGCCTTATGGTGGTGTTTTCTCAGTTGACATTCTCTCTTCCCAGATGACTCCAAAGTATGTCAAGTTGACAAAAAACTAACCAGCACAATTGACTCCTTGACAGTTTGACACACGGATATATTGCTACTAAACAATAACCTTTCCTTTCTGATTTAGCCCCAAGATATCATGCTAATATTACATTATAAAACCTACTGTAACTTTAAAAGCCCCACAGTCTTTAAAATTCAGTCTCTTTAAAACATCAAAGGTCTCAGCCAGGCACAGTTGCACACGCCTTAAGTCCCAGTACTTGGGAAGCAGAGGCAGAAGGATCTCTGTGAGTTCAAGGCCAGCCTGATCTATGTAGTGAGTTCCAGGATGGCCAGGGCTATGTAGAGTGACCCTGTCTCAAAAAAAAAAAAAAGTCTCTCTCTAAAAATCTAAAAATACAGTCTTTCTAAAATTCCAGTCTCCAAAGATCTAAAGTCTTTTAACTGTGGGCTCCTATAAATTCTAACATAAATTATATATAGTCTTACTCCAAAGGGAAGAACCAAGGCACAGTCACAATCGTAAAAAGTAAAACTCAACTCTAACGGTGTAAATAACTCAGTGTTTGATGTCTGGAACTCACTCGTGATTTTCTGGGCTCCAAAGCTGCATTTCTCCAGCTCCGCCATTTGCAGCACACAAAGCTTATCTCCTCGGCTCAGGCCAGCTCCCCTCCACACCTGCCACCGTCCTTCAGTCATCAGTGTTAACATCTCCTGAACGCTAGGATCTGCACAGGCTGCACCTTCACCAATGGCTTCCTGGCTTCTCTTCAGGGATTCCAACCCTGCCATGCGGTGCCAAGCTTCTCAGGTTTCTACTGCATCTGAGGCAGCACCTTCATCAGTGGCTTCTCTTGTCCTCTCACGGTGCCAAGCTTCAGCTGCTCCCCATGACCTCTTCATACCCTCAGATCAGGACTGCCCAGGAGACTCTTATACAGTACCAAGGGCAGCTGCCAGGATGAGATGCAGCCTTGGTCCCCTCTAGACCATACCTTCTGTGTACTGACCCTGAGGAGACACTTGCAGAAGATTTCACCTCAATGGTGATGGTCTCTTCTTATTCACAGCTAATTTCTCAGCCGTAATTAACCAGCACCAATTGTTCCTGTAAAGTACAGTTTCCACTTCAGCAGTGCTGGCCTCTTGTTAATCACAACTGATTTTTCAGCTCTAGCTGACCAGGCATGATATATTGTTTATTCAAAATATCACACAAATGGTCCCAGTAGAGTTTACTTCCTTCTAAAACTTCACAAGCCGGGCTTCTGTTGTCTACACTGCACTTAACTTTCCTATCTTCCAAGCTCCCACAATAATGTACTAACCTCTGAGCACTCTTGGCTTTTCTAGCCCTAAGTTCCAAAGTCCGTCCACAATCCTCCCCAAAACAACATAGTCAAATATGCCACAGCAATACTCCAGGATCCTGGTACCCATTTCTGTTTTAGTCAGGATTACTATTGCTGTAATAAAAACACCATGACCCAAAGCAGCATGGGGAGGAAAGGGTTAATTTGCTCACAGGTTATACAGCCTATCATCATGGGAAACCAAGGCAGAAGCTGGAGGCAGGAACTGAAGCAGAGCTCATGGAGGAATGATGCTTGCTGGCTTGCTCTCCACGGCTTTCTTAGTCTGCTTTCTTATACAATCCAATACTACTGGCCCATGGGTGGCACCACTCATAGTGGGCAAGGCCGTCCTGCATCAATCATGAATCAAGAAAATGTCCCACAGGCTTTCCTACAGGCCAGTCTGGGAGGGACATACTCTTGATTGACACTCCTTCTTCCCAGATGACTTCAGATTATGTCAAGTTGGAAAAAAACAAAACCAAAAAAAAACCTAACCAGCACACTGCCTCAACATATAAGGTGGAGAATGAAGACACCCAGTTTACACCTTAGGCCTCCATACGATTGCACACAAACACGTATATGAACCCACACAGGTGAGCATACATACACATGCACACAGCATGCGTCACAGAATTACAGAAGGCCAAGTTCGGCTGCCTGCTTTGGCATTGCTTGACTAAGAAAATTGGCCATAGGTAAATTATGAATGTGGAGCCAAATCTCAATCATCCCTTGAAAAATTCCCCCTCCCGAGCTGCCCTGAGCACTAGGAACAGGATCCACACAAGAGGATTGTGCGAACACTAGCGCCGTCTACACTGCCTCACACTTATCCTTTACTAATTGTAAAAGTCCATTTCAGAATACTGTATTTCTTTCTGTCTCAGAACCTGAAACACAGTAAAACACAAAATGGGTCTTTAATAAATGCTTGTTGAAACGATGAGTGAATAAATCATCAGTCAATTGAAACAAAACCTGCTCCTTAATGGCCATGATGTACAAGCAAGATCTCGTCATGACAGTTCAAGTCCTTCCTCTAGCCTGCCAATAAGCTATTCAAATGAATTTTATTCTAATGATACATTGTGATAATTGCCAGAAATTCTATTCACAACAGGCATAGATAGAAACGGAGATGAAACCAAACTGCTATCAAATTTCCTCCTGAAAAATCAGGACATTAGAGGGCAGAGATGTGACTCAGAGGTTCAGTACAGTTGCTCTTGCAGAGGAACCAGGTTCAGTTCCCGACACCTACATGACTGCCTGTAACTCCAGCTCCAGGCCTCTTCTGGCCTCTGGTGGCCCCAGGTATGAATATGGTGCAACATGCATATACATATAAACAAAACAATCATACACCTAAAGGAAAAATAAAATCAATAATTTTAATTGGGATGTGTAAGCAATCTAACTCAAATGCAATAAAATGGGGATACTGCAGCTGGAGTTTTCCTGTTTCCACCTGGCTCCTGCAGCCGCTCAGACCCAAGTAAACAAACACACAGAGACTTATATTACTTATAAACTGTATGGCCGTGGCAGGCTTCTTGCTATCTAGTTCTTATATCTTAAATTAACCCATTTCTATAAATCTATGCCTTGCCATGTGACTCATGGCTTACCGGTATCTTAACATCTTACTTCTCTTGGTGGCGGGGGTGGCGGCTGGCAGTGTCTCCTGACTCAGCCTTCCACTTCCCAGAATTCTCCTCTCTGCTTATCCCACCTATATTATACTTCCTGCTTGGCTACTGGCCAATTAGCATTTTATTTATCAATCAATCAGAGCAATACATTCACAGCATACAGAAAGACATCCCCGGCAGGGTACCTTGCCAATCAGCTTAGTACACCACCTTTGCTCAGCCTAACCATGCTGGTGTGATGTCACCTGACCATCCCACTGTGCCTTATTGAGTGAGCTTATCGGGTGTGTTCAAATTAAAAAAAATTTAAGAGAAAGGAAAGAAGTTCGGCTGATCCAATAACCAAAGTACTGTGGCACAAAACAATGGGATTGGCACACTTGCTAATTTAATTGGAGAATAATTACCCTCTCAATAAAAATAAATTCTTCTGCCACATCTGGAGAAGATATGTAGATGAGAAGGCATGGCTTGGTTGCCAAAAGATTTGTTTTCTTCTTGGAAAAAAATGTATACAAATTGGCATGAGATTCCCTCACTCTCACTTTCAACACGATGGAGCCCAGGGAGCAGGTTGACAGTCCAGGGCTTTTATGAGACTGATCAAGCTGCACTTCCGAGGAGAGAGGTGAGCTGAACCCTGGCCGGGTGGTGAGACATCACAAGAAGGTGAGAGCTTCAGAGGTTTCCAGTAAAAGCTCCCATGGAACAAAGGCTGCCACTAATTTGTGCAGAGTCCAGGAGAACCAGACTTCCAGACTCTTCACAGGAATGAAGAATCTGCAGTGTGTACTCAGAGAAGTATGAGCTACCTTCAAACACTGATAATGTGGGCTCATGCAGCGGAGCTTATCATGAATGTGGATTTTTGTACCATTTTCCGTGGGATGTTGTGTGCGTTGAATATCACTTTCTAGAATGTGTTCACTATTTTAAGAGTTAGACTTGAGAGTAGCACAGTCAGTAAAGTTTTGTTGAGCAAGCAAAAGGACCTGAATTCAGATCACTATCACCCACATACTATACACACACATGCACCCACATACTGCCCATATACATGTACCCACATACTTCACACACACATGCACCCACATACTTTACACACACATGCACCCACATCACTGCCCACACACACATCACCCACATACTAACCATACACATGTATCAACATACTGCCCCCCACACATGCACTCACATACTGTACACACATGCACCCTCACACAATGAAAAAATAAGTATACCTGTGTTTTTTATTATTTGCACTCCTGTTTTTGAAATCTCAACAATGATCTTCAAAAGTTCAAAACTTTCTCTGAATCAGAATTTACTGGAGACTCCTTAAACAGTGACCCCTGAGCAAGGCTTTGGGAAGAATCCGGATTTGAACAAGCTGAAGGTCCCAGGTCCTCACTGGCCTGAGTCACATCTCTTTTGAGAAGCTCCTCTGTGATTTGTGTCTCAGGTAATGTCCTGATGCTGGAGCAAGGAATCCCAACCTCAGAGAATTCACCAAAATTACAGCTGTAACGGGAAAAGGATTCTGGGGAGTCAGTTTAGAGGTTTGTCACTAATCTGCAATGTCAAGTAACCTCTGAATAAATGTTTCAACATTGATCTGGCTTGTTCAAGCCTAACATACTAAGGGAACTATGGTTGAGTCATTCTTATAATCCCAGCACTTGGGAAATAGAGGCAGGAAGACCAGCCACTGAAGGTTAGCCTTGACTAAGGCTTTGAATAAGGATTCGAGGCTAGCCTAAAATACATGAGACTGTCTCAAAGAAGCAAGAGAGGGGGTTAGAGAGATGGCCCACTGGGTAAACTGCTTGCTTTCCAAACATGGAGTGTTGGTGGAAGTTTCTGTCCTACCAATAACTCCCAAATACCCAGCAGTCACTTCCCAAATCACCACACAGAAGCTTATATTAATTATAACTGCTCGGCCATTAGCTCAGGCTTATTACTGACTAGCTCTTACACTTAAATTAACCCATAATTCTTATTATCTATGTTTAGCCACATGGCTTGGTACCTTTTCTCAGTTCTGCCTTGTCATCTTGCTTCCTCTGCATCTGGCTGGCGACTCCTGACCCAGCCCTTCCTCTTCCCAGCATTCTGAGTTTGGTCACCCCGCCTATACTTCCTGCCTGGCCACTGGCCAATCAGTGTTTTTTTTTTTTTTTATTAAACCAATCTGAGTAACACATCTTTACAGTGTACAAGAGCATTACCCCACAGCAATGAAGACCTCAGAACCCATGGAAAAAGTCCAGCAAGGTGGAACAGACCAGGAACCCCAGCACTGTGGGTTTTATGAAGCCCAGGCTGGCCTCCAATGCTCTCTCTAGCTAAGGATAACCTTGAACTCCTAATCTTCCTGCCTCCAGCTTCCTAGTGTTAAGGTTACAGCCATGTGGCCCCACATCTGGCCTCAGAAACAAATTTAACCTCCTTTATTGCATCTCTCTGGAAGTGACGCCTGTCAACAAACGCTGAAGCCCGCGTGCTAAATGCCTGAACTCAGAAGTCATCACACGGCTGCTGATCTCTGCTTTGCCCCATTCACCACCTTGCCAAGTAAAGCATGTCCAAATCTGCGGTTCACTGCAATGAGGGAGCGATGGAAGAAAACCGAACTGAGTAAAAAGGAAACCTGCCTCAGACAGCCTTTCCATCCGCCCACAACCCCAGACATGCACAACATAACAATCAAGAAGGATAAGCTTTGGGTGACTAGCCGTCCCCTCGTCGGGACATGTTTGACTAGGAAAGTCAGAGACCTAACGTCCACCCTGGCGTCTGACTTCTCCTCAGCATGACAGCAGATGGCATGAGGCATGATACCCTTGTAGGAAGCAGCTGTCTTCCAGCATGGCACGAGAGAGCTCGGAGCACTGGGCTTGAGTCGGAAATTTGCATGACCAAGGGCAAATTACAGAGCCTATCTGGGCATCGTCTACTCCATTAAAGGGGCATTCCCACCTTCCAGGGTTGTGAGGATTTGAGCTAATGTATGCAAAAGGCCCGGAACGTAATAGGTGCTCAATAAATGTTAGTTATTATTTTATGCATGCGCCTGGGACTAATGTATGCATGAGCGTTTAGTTATTAATTAGAAGGTAAAGGAAAACTGGCTGCAGGGACTGCATGTGACCTTTAGCACATTATTTCATTTAGACGCACTGATGCAAAGCTACCACGTCTTACAAAGAAAGACAAGAATAAATCTGGCTGACAAAAGACATTTTAATACTCACTCTCCCTCCAACATGCTCCCAGTCTATGACCACCTCACTGTGATGGGTCCGCTGTCCAGGGAGGCTTGTGTGTATGTGTGTGTGTGTGTGTGTGTGTGTGTGTGTGTGTGTGTGTGTGTGTATGTGTGTGTGTGTGTGTCTCCTGTCATAGTCAATCACTGGCTGATCAGAAGCCAGATTCTGCTAAAAAAAAAAAAAACCTCTTAGGCTCCTCTGCATCTAGTGACTCCTTTAAAAAATGAACTTGTAGTGCCTTCCCTGCCCCCCTCCAAGTAAGCCTGGCACAAAACAAACGTGGGTACCCCGAGCACCCTGCGGTTAGTGGAAACGTTCTATGTTATTTGTAGGCCAACCACTTCTCGGCCACTGTCTAGCATGATGCTCCTCCTGAGGCTTTGTCCCTCTATGAGCCCAGTTTATTGGCAGCTAGAGTGAACTCCTTAGACTCCACGTGATTCATCTAAGGAGAGACCCATGTGGGTCACTTTGCCTGCAGAACTGTGCTTTCTCACCAGCAGAGCGGACAGCATCTGTTCCAGTCGATGAGGAGAAAGGAAAAAAGAGGGGACATTGGCCAGGAAGGGAAGAGTCACAGACGTAGCTACATTGTGACTATATCTTGATAATCCCTGGACATCCCACTTAAGGATACAGGAGTCCTGCGTCTTGGTAGATGGCTATGGAATTGAGAAAGGAATGGTGTGGAGAAGGCCAAGATCCACAAGGCGTTTCTGGATTGGAGGGCTGTGCTGGAAGAACGGAACCTCTAAGAGGGGCTGAGGCTAGACCTCTGCAGGAGAGTCAGGGGCAAATGATAGACTGACAGAACTGTAGAACAATACCAAGCCACTGTGCTGTAAAGAAAAACAACTAGAAAAGAAAAGACAGATGGAAAGGGAAATCATTTGGAACCTTTGGGAATACTCTCCCTGTTGGGGGAAAAAAATGGCAGAACTCACAACTCAGAGAAGGGACGTGCGAGGTTTTTGCTCGATTCTCTCACCTGAATAATCCAGGGGTAAAGTGGTACCGTCGGGGGGTCTCCTCTTCCGTGTCTCCGAGCCCCAGCCTAGGGTGAGGATGGATTAGACAGTCCAACCCAATGAACTCTGCAAAAGGGCTGTGATTAGCTCCAGAAGGCTCCAACTGTGAAAAGCAGCTGATATAATAAGCTCACACGTCATGACTGATTACCCCCATTACTGTGCCTGCATATTTCTGCCTTCTAATGCCCACAGAGGAGTGGGAAGAGGATTCGGGCACGCGTCTTCACGATGGTTTTATTAAGCTCATCTTCTAGGCATTGCCCATTTTGCATCCCGAGAAGCCATCAAACCCTTTGAACTTAGCGTTTTCATTAGAAACCATCCATTTTAAATAACGATACAGTGAATTTGGGGACTGCCTTTTATCTAAGGACTTCGAAATACATTACTATTTACTGCCGCTGATTCTCAGCATTTGGTAGATGACATTCCATTAATTTTCTAGATTGTTAGAGTATCTAATGAAGAAGTGTAACAATCAGCCACAAAGTCAGGGAAGCCGGTTAGAGAACTGGGGGGGGGGGAGGAGCCTTTGATCCACATTACTAGACTTACTGTGTACATGTCAAGACCTAATTGCAGAATGAGCAAGGAACAAATACAGCTTCCTGGCTGTCTGTTTGCAGAGGACATTGGTCGTGTTGGGGGCAGCCTGCTTTACATCTGCTTACTCTATTTGGAGAGTTCCTTTTCCCAGGATCCATTGCAGCTTCATCCCACTGCCCTGCCAGGGCCAGCAGGTCTGAGCATTAGGGTAGATATTACAGCAGAGCAAACTGTGGAATCAAGTTCATGGTGGTGACACCATCAGTGATTTTTATAAAATCTCCTGTTTATTTTTAAGAAAAATTTCTACAAAATCAAAGCTGGCTTCTGTCATCTGTGGCTAAAATTCTCGGCCACTGTTAACTTACATCCATGAAAAATAAAAGTTCACAACCTTTCTTTGGTGCTTTTAGATGGCTAGCAACTGAATGTCAATTAACTCAATATTTAATAGATAAATATGCTCAGGATTGTTTAGTACCAGCTATGTGCAAAACTCTGTGATAACTATTAGAGAAAAATATTTGCTAAATTCTCTCTACCAGCTTAAGCTGAGAGATGTGAAAAAAAATAAGCAAATACAAATGATGTCACCACACCTACGAACTTGGTGTCTATGGGGTCAGGCAGGGAATAATTGAGAAATCACACAGAAAAATGCAAGACTGTCACCATGACAAGTGATAATAAGTGCAGAGTAAGCATTCCTGAGTGAGTGGTATGTTATCATGCATGAGACACAGCCTTGATAAGAGACTAGACTCCATGGACATACAGACAGGAAGGAGAACTGGATGCAGAGAGACCAGGTGAGAGGAAGGTTAGTAATTCAAGAGTGGCAGCTTGCATTACAAAGTAAAGCCCAGAGACACGGGCTTAAAAGGGGTACACGTTGGAGACACTTATGAGGTAAGATTGAGAGGTTTGGGCAGTGGAATCGGTATGGAGGAATGAGATGTCTTACAAGTGACTCACAGGTTTCTAACTTGAACCACTAGGTCTAATCTGTCCCCAGGATAGCACTGAAGGACAGGGTATGTTGGCACATGCCTATGATCCCAGCACTTTGGGTGCAGAGGTAGGAGGACAGTTCATGAATTCAAAGCTAGCCCGGGCAACATGGCAAATTCCAGGCCAGTCAGGGGTATATAATTAGACCCTGTCTCAAAAAAAATATTAATATTAAAATTATTAAATATTTTTAAAAAACATAGGAACACCCAAAGAAAATCAAATTGCAGAGCCATTGCTAGGCTTCATCAGTGACATGGTAAGTTTCCTGTAAAGCACTGGTGTAATGTGACTGGGATCCAGAACGGAGAAGCGGCTGACGGCAAGAGTGAGGAGTCTGTCTAATGGGTGGTGTTAATTATCAACTTGACAGAATCTAGAACCACTGAGGGCTGGTGGACAGGCCTGCCAGGGATTATCTTGATTTCATTCACTGAGGAGGGAAAACCCACTTTAAATGTGGGCGGCACCTGGACTGAACCAAAAGGAGGAAAGCGAGCTGAGCCCTGTGTGCATCTCTCTCTGCTTCTTGACTCTGGATGCCGTGTGATCAGCTGCCTCACACTCCCTTCCTGCCTCAAAGGACCATTCCCTCAGACCCTGAGCCGAGATAAACCCCTCTTTCCTTAAGTTGGCTTTGTCAAGTGTTCTTTCATGGCAATGATAAAAATAATTAGTATACCCAATAACAATGGCATATTATGAATCCATGAAGGAATTAATCTACTGATTAGGTCAGAGTCCTCAGGATCCATTCACACCCTCTAAGCACATCAGTTGGCAACTCAGCCCCCGACATGTGAGGAACAGTTCAAATGGAAGCTGGTATTCTGGCCCATGGTGTGGAATGCCAGGATAATTGAGCAGATGGGTCAAGAGTTATCACGGTCCCGCAGCACAATCAGGGACACAGAGAGAAGGTCATCTGAGGTAAAGTGACAGTCTCTAGAAACCAGTGACAGTAGCAAGGAAAACTCGGAACTATTCAAATTACACACATATAAACTTTCCAATCTGACAGATCATGCTAGAGAGGTTACCCTAAAGACCAACTCACACTCACGTGACCTGCCATATGTACAAGGTTATGCCTCCCTTCAGTGCTGTTCAGAATGACAGAAAGGAACTGTCAACGTGTACATGAGGAGGGAAGTCACTAAACATTGCCACCACATAGAATCAAATTTGATACAGCAAAGAATTGTGTTGACAACTCCATGTTCTTATATGAGGTGACCCCCCAAATGTCTTGCTAAGTTGAAAAACTAGGTACCAAAGGCTAATATACACAGAACCCTAAATTTTATGTAAAAGGGTGGGTTAAAGATACACAGTTGGTCTTCCCTACCAATGAATTCAGTCAGCCAAAGAGCAAAATATTTGAAAAAAAAATAATGTTTATACTATCTATGTGAAGACTTTTTCTTACAATTATTCCCTAAATAATCTAGAAGAACAACACAATGTTTTGGTGTAAGTGATCCAGAGTCTCTTTGAAGTACATGGAATAATACATATAGATTACATTATTTTATAAAGGGTCTAGAATATGGCTTTTGGTGTCCATAGTGGGTCATGGAACTATCCAGGTTCTGAGGGCTGGCTGCCCTCTTCAATTTACTTACATTAAAATATTTCCAGCAGATATGGTGGAGACTAAGAGGGGTGATTATCATGGAGGAAAGGAAGAGTTAGGCAGGTGGAGAGGGAATAACAAGGTTGAAGGGAATATCTCTTACCATAAAAATTTTAATTATCAACTCAGAAGAGATGACATAGAGATGGAGAGAATAGATAGACAGACTATAGATAGAGAGATGACAAATAGATAGGTGTTAGGTAAATGATAGATAGATAGATAGATAGATAGATAGATAGATAGATAGATAGATAGATAGATAGATAGA
>CABHPQ010201286.1:0-14342 GCA_902168405.1 Peromyscus aztecus
CAGAGATTCCTTGGGAGGGAGAAGCCTCCTCTACCTTCCCCAAAGCAACAGATTGTTCAGCCATGACCACAGATTCATCCAGAAATGATGATTTGTAGGAATGAACGGGAATGGAAGAGCAGTCTCTAAGACGTGTCTCCAGCGGCCATTGTATCATTCAGCCCAAGGCATCTCCCCCCAGATTGGAGCAGACAGAAGTGAAGTGCTGTGACTGATGGAGCCCAGAGGACATCACACCACCAGCATCGCAGTGATGGGACAGAGGTGCCATGGTGCGGAACCATGGAGAAAAAGACGTGGCCTGTAGGGCTGTGGCCAGTCCGTTGGTAAAGGGACAAGGTGGCATTTGAGGGTGCCTCGATCCCTGCGGGTCACATGAGGCACTCAGCCAGAGAAAGATTCCTGGTACTTTTCTCTTATTTTCTCTCTCACAAGTTTGGAAGCATCAAAGGGTTAGGATAAAGTTGGGATAGGAATCTCTAATGCATTCCTAACCTAGGGATGGAGCTTTTAAAATCCTCCAGGACAGACTACTGGGTAGCAGTAAAAATTGTAAGAAAGTCCTTTATGTATGAACATGAAAAGAATCCTTAAGGTTCATGCTTAAGCAAAAGAGCCAAGGGAAGAATAGGCCATATATTTGCATGGTCCAAGGCAAAACAAAATTGTGATGTTCAAAATTGTTCAGAATTTTAATAGCCAGATGTGATGGCACAGGCCTATGATCTCAGCACTGGGGAAGTTGCCAGAGGAAGAACATAGTTTCTGGCCAGCCTGGGCTATATAGCCAGATTCTGTATCACAAAGGAAAAGAGAGAATTTCAAGGGACAATATTAACCAAGCAGTGTATTCCAAGCCCCCACAAAGCCATGCCTCCTGGCTTTCATTACTGCAAATCTGAAATGTTATGTACATAATAAATAATAAGGCTTACCAATGAGGTTTTGAACTATGATGACAAAAAGGGGGAGAATTTTCACTAAATATCTACTTGCTTTTTTTATTTTTTTTAACATTTATACCATGTGAATGAATTCACTATTCAAAAAAAGAAAGAAAGAAAGAAAGAAAGAAAGAAAGAAAGAAAGAAAGAAAGGAAGGAAGGAAGGAAGGAAGGAAGGAAGGAAGGAAGGAAGGAAGGAAGGAAGGAAGGAAGGAAAGAAGAAAGGAAGAAAGGAAGAAAGAAACTAAATAAGAAAACACTGCCAGAGCTCCAGAGAACTCAACTTAGACCCTAAACAACATGTCAATTCAGAATCATATTTATCTGTGATTATTCACTGAGTGACTCGGGACAAAGTTGAACACAGGGACATCAGGTTATGACTAAAGCAAGAACTGCCCTCTCACATGGAACCACTCACTCGCCAATGGATGTAGATTTCTGGGAAGCCAGATGGAATAGAATGTGTTACCTCTCCCTCTAGTCCCTATTGCCTACAAAGTTTCTCTGACCCTATGAACTTTGCTAGGCTCTGGACCGTGGGCCTGCACTTGTGTTCATACGTTAGTAAGTGCTAGCTCCACATCTCACTAAATGCAGGAGCTGGATGGACATATCAGAAATAAGAAGATGCTTCAAGTTTACACTATCAACACACTCCCCTGCATTTCCAGCACAGAGAACCCCAGAAAAGAGGAATAGAACAGGCCATGCTCCCATCCACAGCAAGCAACCAGCGTAGTATCTGTGCTAAACATCCACAATGGACTAAATGAATTACCCGTTTAATCCTCACAGCTCCCAGAAAGGCTGGTTGTATTAGTTAATTTTCTATTCCTGTGATAAAGCACCATGACTAAGGCAACTAATAGAAGAAAGGGTTTGTTTGGAGCTTACAGTTCCAGAGGGATATGAGTCCATCATCATTATAGCAGTATGGAAATATGGCGGCAGGCAGGCAAGATGCTGGAGCCGCCAAGAGCTCACATCATGATCAGGAAGCAGAGAGAGCATACCGGGGATGGAGGGAAGCTTTTGAAACCATAAGGTCACCCCAGTGTCACACCTTCTCCAACAAGGCCACATGTTGTAATCTTTGCAAACAGCCACCAACGGGGAATCAATTCGAACACCTGAGACATGTCATTCCATCTGCCACACAGACCTTATCATTTTCCTCATTCTGCAGATAAGGAAACCAGTCCAAAGAGGAAGAGAAGCTTGCTCAACATGATCAGTGAGTAAAAGACAAAGGCAGGTTGAAACACAGACATCTGGTGCCAAGACTACACCCTTAGCCGTTAACCACAAAGCCCTTATTTTAATGCAAATGATCAGTCTGATATCAAGCTCTGCAGCATGCCTTCACAGCTATTCTACTGCACAGAACCTTCTGCATGCTAGAATACAATAGGGCTGATTCGGAAGTAAGGGCTATTTTCATTCAATTAGATCCAGCTACGAATTCTTTTGTGCTATCAAGTGGGATGAACACGGAGCTCACCATTGTTTGAGGCTCACAGGAACACTCTGTGTGGCCCCAAATCCTCTTTTCCTTGACAATATTTCTAAAAGCATGGCAATTTCATACCTCTCTTTTCCACATAAGAGGTTGAGCCAGTTAAGGAGTATTAGGGGTACTTATATCCAAGAGTACGGAAGTCAAAAAAAGTAATTCAGGACCTGGAGAGATCACTCTAAGGCTAAAAACACTTGTTGCTCTTTCAGAGGACTGGGGTTCAATTCCCACCCATATGACAGCTCACAATCATCTGTAAGTCCAGTTCCATGGGATTCAATGCCCGTCGCTGCTGACCTCTGGGGGTACCAGGCATGCACATCATGCATAGACATACAGGTAGGAAAACATCTATACACATTTTAATTAAAAAATAATTCAGGAATGGTGGCGCACACCTGTAATCCCAGCACTCAGGAGGCAGAGGCAGGCAAATCTCTGTGAGTTATGGGCCAGCCTGGGCTACAGAGCAAGTTCCAGGACAGCCAGGGCTACACAGAGAAACCCTGTCTCGAAAAACCAAAAAAAAAAATAAATAAAATAAATAGAAAATCCAGGGCCTAGGGAGATGGTTCAGTGGGTAAAGTGTTTGCTGTGGGCAAGCGTAAGTGCCAGAGTTCAAATTCAAAAAATCGTGTAAAAAGCCAGGTGCAGTTGGTGGTCTCCTGTAATCCCAGTGAGTGGAGAGGCTGAAACAGGGAATCTCCAAACAAGCTAACTAACCAGACTAGCCGAAAATTGTGAGCTCTGAGTCCAGCAAAAGAATCTTCCTATGTTAGTTTGCTTTTCTACTGCAGTGACAAAACATCACGACCAAAAGCATCTTGGGGAGGGCAGCGTTTAGTTGACTTACAGTCCATCATCAAGGGAAACCAAGGCACACACTGAAGCAGAGATCATGTAGGAACACTGCATGCTAACTTGCTTTCCATGCCCTACTCAGCCTGCTTCCTTACACAACCCAGGACTATCTGCCCAGGGGTGGCACCAACCACAGCGGTCTGTGTCCTACCACATCAATCATTAATCAAGAAAACCCCTTACATACCTTTACCTACTGACCAGCCTTATGGTGGTGTTTTCTCAGTTGACATTCTCTCTTCCCAGATGACTCCAAAGTATGTCAAGTTGACAAAAAACTAACCAGCACAATTGACTCCTTGTCAGTTTGATACACGGATATTTGCTACTAAACAATAACCTTTCCTTTCTGATTTAGTCCCAAGATATCATGCTAATATTACATTATAAAACCTACTGTAACTTTAAAAGCCCCACAGTCTTTAAAATTCAGTCTCTTTAAAACATCAAAGGTCTCAGCCAGGCATAGTTGCACATGCCTTAAGTCCCAGTACTTGGGAAGCAGAGGCAGAAGGATCTCTGTGAGTTCAAGGCCAGCCTGATCTATGTAGTGAGTTCCAGGATGGCCAGGGCTATGTAGAGTGACCCTGTCTCAAAAAAAAAAAAAAGTCTCTCTCTAAAAATCTAAAAATACAGTCTTTCTAAAATTCCAGTCTCCAAAGATCTAAAGTCTTTTAACTGTGGGCTCCTATAAATTCTAACATAAATTATATATAGTCTTACTCCAAAGGGAAGAACCAAGGCACAGTCACAATCGAAAAAAGTAAAACTCAACTCTAACGGTGTAAATAACTCAGTGTTTGATGTCTGGAACTCACTCGTGATTTTCTGGGCTCCAAAGCTGCATTTCTCCAGCTCCGCCATTTGCAGCGCACAAAGCTTATCTCCTCGGCTCAGGCCAGCTCCCCTCCACACCTGCCACCGTCCTTCAGTCATCAGTGTTAACATCTCCTGAACGCTAGGATCTGCACAGGCTGCACCTTCACCAATGGCTTCCTGGCTTCTCTTCAGGGATTCCAACCCTGCCATGCGGTGCCAAGCTTCTCAGGTTTCTACTGCATCTGAGGCAGCACCTTCATCAGTGGCTTCTCTTGTCCTCTCACGGTGCCAAGCTTCAGCTGCTCCCCATGACCTCTTCATACCCTCAGATCAGGACTGCCCAGGAGACTCTTATACAGTACCAAGGGCAGCTGCCAGGATGAGATGCAGCCTTGGTCCCCTCTAGACCATACCTTCTGTGTACTGACCCTGAGGAGACACTTGCAGAAGATTTCACCTCAATGGTGATGGTCTCTTCTTATTCACAGCTAATTTCTCAGCCGTAATTAACCAGCACCAATTGTTCCTGTAAAGTACAGTTTCCACTTCAGCAGTGCTGGCCTCTTGTTAATCACAACTGATTTTTCAGCTCTAGCTGACCAGGCATGATATATTGTTTATTCAAAATATCACACAAATGGTCCCAGTAGAGTTTACTTCCTTCTAAAACTTCACAAGCCGGGCTTCTGTTGTCTAAACTGCAGTTAACTTTCCTATCTTCCAAGCTCCCACAATAATGTACTAACCTCTGAGCACTCTTGGCTTTTCTAGCCCTAAGTTCCAAAGTCCGTCCACAATCCTCCCCAAAACAACATAGTCAAATATGCCACAGCAATACTCCAGGATCCTGGTACCCATTTCTGTTTTAGTCAGGATTACTATTGCTGTAATTAAAAACACCATGACCCAAAGCAGCATGGGGAGGAAAGGGTTAATTTGCTCACAGGTTATACAGCCTATCATCATGGGAAACCAAGGCAGAAGTTGGAGGCAGGAACTGAAGCAGAGCTCATGGAGGAATGATGCTTGCTGGCTTGTTCTCCACGGCTTTCTTAGTCTGCTTTCTTATACAATCCAATACTACTGGCCCATGGGTGGCACCACTCATAGTGGGCAAGGCCGTCCTGCATCAATCATGAATCAAGAAAATGTCCCACAGGCTTTCCTACAGGCCAGTCTGGGAGGGACATACTCTTGATTGACACTCCTTCTTCCCAGATGACTTCAGATTATGTCAAGTTGGAAAAAAACAAAACCAAAAAAAAACCTAACCAGCACACTGCCTCAACATATAAGGTGGAGAATGAAGACACCCAGTTTACACCTTAGGCCTCCATACGATTGCACACAAACACGTATATGAACCCACACAGGTGAGCATACATACACACGCACACAGCATGCGTCACAGAATTACAGAAGGCCAAGTTCGGCTGCCTGCTTTGGCATTGCTTGACTAAGAAAATTGGCCATAGGTAAATTATGAATGTGGAGCCAAATCTCAATCATCCCTTGAAAAATTCCCCCTCCCGAGCTGCCCTGAGCACTAGGAACAGGATCCACACAAGAGGATTGTGCGAACACCAGCGCCGTCTACACTACCTCACACTTATCCTTTACTAATTGTAAAAGTCCATTTCAGAATACTGTATTTCTTTCTGTCTCAGAACCTGAAACACAGTAAAACACAAAATGGGTCTTTAATAAATGCTTGTTGAAACGATGAGTGAATAAATCATCAGTCAATTGAAACAAAACCTGCTCCTTAATGGCCATGATGTACAAGCAAGATCTCGTCATGACAGTTCAAGTCCTTCCTCTAGCCTGCCAATAAGCTATTCAAATGAATTTTATTCTAATGATACATTGTGATAATTGCCAGAAATTCTATTCACAACAGGCATAGATAGAAACGGAGATGAAACCAAACTGCTATCAAATTTCCTCCTGAAAAATCAGGACATTAGAGGGCAGAGATGTGACTCAGAGGTTCAGTACAGTTGCTCTTGCAGAGGAACCAGGTTCAGTTCCCGACACCTACATGACTGCCTGTAACTCCAGCTCCAGGCCTCTTCTGGCCTCTGGTGGCCCCAGGTATGAATATGGTGCAACATGCATATACATATAAACAAAACAATCATACACCTAAAGGAAAAATAAAATCAATAATTTTAATTGGGATGTGTAAGCAATCTAACTCAAATGCAATAAAATGGGGATACTGCAGCTGGAGTTTTCCTGTTTCCACCTGGCTCCTGCAGCCGCTCAGACCCAAGTAAACAAACACACAGAGACTTATATTACTTATAAACTGTATGGCCGTGGCAGGCTTCTTGCTATCTAGTTCTTATATCTTAAATTAACCCATT
The DNA here is from genome assembly GCA_902168405.1 of Peromyscus aztecus. NCBI lineage: Eukaryota > Metazoa > Chordata > Mammalia > Rodentia > Cricetidae > Peromyscus > Peromyscus aztecus. The sequence continues at coordinate 6,513 of CABHPQ010201286.1, forward strand.
TCTATAAATCTATGCCTTGCCATGTGACTCATGGCTTACCGGTATCTTAACATCTTACTTCTCTTGGTGGCGGGGGTGGCGGCTGGCAGTGTCTCCTGACTCAGCCTTCCACTTCCCAGAATTCTCCTCTCTGCTTATCCCACCTATATTATACTTCCTGCTTGGCTACTGGCCAATTAGCATTTTATTTATCAATCAATCAGAGCAATACATTCACAGCATACAGAAAGACATCCCCGGCAGGGTACCTTGCCAATCAGCTTAGTACACCACCTTTGCTCAGCCTAACCATGCTGGTGTGATGTCACCTGACCATCCCACTGTGCCTTATTGAGTGAGCTTATCGGGTGTGTTCAAATTTAAAAAAAAATTAAGAGAAAGGAAAGAAGTTCGGCTGATCCAACAACCAAAGTACTGTGGCACAAAACAATGGGATTGGCGCACTTGCTAATTTAATTGGAGAATAATTACCCTCTCAATAAAAATAAATTCTTCTGCCACATCTGGAGAAGATATGTAGATGAGAAGGCATGGCTTGGTTGCCAAAAGATTTGTTTTCTTCTTGGAAAAAAAATGTATACAAATTGGCATGAGATTCCCTCACTCTCACTTTCAACACGATGGAGCCCAGGGAGCAGGTTGACAGTCCAGGGCTTTTATGAGACTGATCAAGCTGCACTTCCGAGGAGAGAGGTGAGCTGAACCCTGGCCGGGTGGTGAGACATCACAAGAAGGTGAGAGCTTCAGAGGTTTCCAGTAAAAGCTCCCGTGGAACAAAGGCTGCCACTAATTTGTGCCGAGTCCAGGAGAACCGGATTTCCAGACTCTTCACAGGAATGAAGAATCTGCAGTGTTTACTCAAAGGAGAAGTATGAGCTACCTTCAAACACTGATAATGTGGGCCCATGCAGCGGAGCTTATCGTGAATGTGGATTTTTGTACCATTTTCTGTGGGATGTTGTGTGAGTTGAACATCACTTTCTAGAATGTGTTCACTATTTTAAGAGTTAGACTTGAGAGTAGCACAGTCAGTAAAGTTTTGTTGAGCAAGCAAAAGGACCTGAATTCAGATCACTATCACCCACATACTATACACACACATGCACCCACATACTGCCCATATACATGTACCCACATACTTCACACACACATGCACCCACATACTTTACACACACATGCACCCACATCACTGCCCACACACACATCACCCACATACTAACCATACACATGTATCAACATACTGCCCCACACACATGCACTCACATACTGTACACACATGCACCCTCACACAATGAAAAAATAAGTATACCTGTGTTTTTTATTATTTGCATTCCTGTTTTTGAAATCTCAACAATGATCTTCAAAAGTTCAAAACTTTCTCTGAATCAGAATTTACTGGAGACTCCTTAAACAGTGACCCCTGAGCAAGGCTTTGGGAAGAATCCGGATTTGAACAAGCTGAAGGTCCCAGGTCCTCACTGGCCTGAGTCACATCTCTTTTGAGAAGCTCCTCTGTGATTTGTGTCTCAGGTAATATCCTGATGCTGGAACAAGGAATCCCAACCTCAGAGAATTCACCAAAATTACAGCTGTAACGGGAAAAGGATTCTGGGGAGTCAGTTTAGAGGTTTGTCACTAATCTGCAATGTCAAGTAACCTCTGAATAAATGTTTCAACATTGATCTGGCTTGTTCAAGCCTAACATACTAAAGGAAATATGGTTGAGTCATTCTTATAATCCCAGCACTTGGGAAATAGAGGCAGGAAGACCAGCCACTGAAGGTTAGCCTTGACTAAGGCTTTGAATAAGGATTCGAGGCTAGCCTAAAATACATGAGACTGTCTCAAAGAAGCAAGAGAGGGGGTTAGAGAGATGGCCCACTGGGTAAACTGCTTGCTTTCCAAACATGGAGTGTTGGTGGAAGTTTCTGTCCTACCAATAACTCCCAAATACCCAGCAGTCACTTCCCAAATCACCACACAGATGCTTATATTAATTATAACTGCTCGGCCATTAGCTCAGGCTTATTACTGACTAGCTCTTACACTTAAATTAACCCATAATTCTTATCTATGTTTAGCCACATGGCTTGGTACCTTTTCTCAGTTCTGCCTTGTCATCTTGCTTCCTCTGCATCTGGCTGGTGACTCCTGACCCAGCCCTTCCTCTTCCCAGCATTCTGAGTTTGGTCACCCCGCCTATACTTCCTGCCTGGCCACTGGCCAATCAGTGTTTTTTTTTATTAAACCAATCTGAGTAACACATCTTTACAGTGTACAAGAGCATTACCCCACAGCAATGAAGATCTCAGAACCCATGGAAAAAGTCCAGCAAGGTGGAACAGACCAGGAACCCCAGCACTGTGGGTTTTATGAAGCCCAGGCTGGCCTCCAATGCTCTCTCTAGCTAAGGATAACCTTGAACTCCTAATCTTCCTGCCTCCAGCTTCCTAGTGTTAAGGTTACAGCCATGTGGCCCCACATCTGGCCTCAGAAACAAATTTAACCTCCTTTATTGCATCTCTCTGGAAGTGACGCCTGTCAACAAACGCTGAAGCCCGCGTGCTAAATGCCTGAACTCAGAAGTCATCACACGGCTGCTGATCTCTGCTTTGCCCCATTCACCACCTTGCCAAGTAAAGCATGTCCAAATCTGCGGTTCACTGCAATGAGGGAGCGATGGAAGAAAACCGAACTGAGTAAAAAGGAAACCTGCCTCAGACAGCCTTTCCATCCGCCCACAACCCCAGACATGCACAACATAACAATCAAGAAGGATAAGCTTTGGGTGACTAGCCGTCCCCTCGTCGGGACATGTTTGACTAGGAAAGTCAGAGACCTAACGTCCACCCTGGCGTCTGACTTCTCCTCAGCATGACAGCAGATGGCATGAGGCATGATACCCTTGTAGGAAGCAGCTGTCTTCCAGCATGGCACGAGAGAGCTCGGAGCACTGGGCTTGAGTCGGAAATTTGCATGACCAAGGGCAAATTACAGAGCCTATCTGGGCATCGTCTACTCCATTAAAGGGGCATTCCCACCTTCCAGGGTTGTGAGGATTTGAGCTAATGTATGCAAAAGGCCCGGAACGTAATAGGTGCTCAATAAATGTTAGTTATTATTTTATGCATGCGCCTGGGACTAATGTATGCATGAGCGTTTAGTTATTAATTAGAAGGTAAAGGAAAACTGGCTGCAGGGACTGCATGTGACCTTTAGCACATTATTTCATTTAGACACACTGATGCAAAGCTACCACGTCTTACAAAGAAAGACAAGAATAAATCTGGCTGACAAAAGACATTTTAATACTCACTCTCCCTCCAACATGCTCCCAGTCTATGACCACCTCACTGTGATGGGTCCGCTGTCCAGGGAGGCTTGTGTGTATGTGTGTGTGTGTGTGTGTGTGTGTGTGTGTGTGTGTGTGTGTGTGTATGTGTGTGTGTGTGTGTCTCCTGTCATAGTCAATCACTGGCTGATCAGAAGCCAGATTCTGCTAAAAAAAAAAAAAAAAAAACCTCTTAGGCTCCTCTGCATCTAGTGACTCCTTTAAAAAATGAACTTGTAGTGCCTTCCCTGCCCCCCTCCAAGTAAGCTTGGCACGAAACAAACGTGGGTACCCCGAGCACCCTGCGGTTAGTGGAAACGTTCTACGTTATTTGTAGGCCAACTGCTTCTCGGCCACTGTCTAGCATGATGCTCCTCCTGAGGCTTTGTCCCTCTATGTGCCCAGTTTATTGGCAGCTAGAGAGAACTCCTTAGACTCCACGTGATTCATCTAAGGAGAGGCCCATGTGGGTCACTTTGCCTGCAGAACTGTGGTTTCTCACCAGCAGAGCGGACAGCATCTGTTCCAGTCGATGAGGAGAAAGGAAAAAAGAGGGGACATTGGCCAGGAAGGGAAGAGTCACAGACGTAGCTACATTGTGACTATATCTTGATAATCCCTGGACATCCCACTTAAGGATACAGGAGTCCTGCGTCTTGGTAGATGGCTATGGAATTGAGAAAGGAATGGTGTGGAGAAGGCCAAGATCCACAAGGCGTTTCTGGATTGGAGGGCCGTGCTGGAAGAACGGAACCTCTAAGAGGGGCTGAGGCTAGACCTCTGCAGGAGAGTCAGGGGCAAATGATAGACTGACAGAACTGTAGAACAATACCAAGCCACTGTGCTGTAAAGAAAAACAACTAGAAAAGAAAAGACAGATGGAAAGGGAAATCATTTGGAACCTTTGGGAATACTCTCCCTGTTGGGGGAAAAAAATGGCAGAACTCACAACTCAGAGAAGGGACGTGCGAGGTTTTTGCTCGATTCTCTCACCTGAATAATCCAGGGGTAAAGTGGTACCGTCGGGGGGGTCTCCTCTTCCGTGTCTCCGAGCCCCAGCCTAGGGTGAGGACGGATTAGACAGTCCAACCCAATGAACTCTGCAAAAGGGCTGTGATTAGCTCCAGAAGGCTCCAACTGTGAAAAGCAGCTGATATAATAAGCTCACACGTCATGACTGATTACCCCCATTACTGTGCCTGCATATTTCTGCCTTCTAATGCCCACAGAGGAGTGGGAAGAGGATTCGGGCACGCGTCTTCACGATGGTTTTATTAAGCTCATCTTCTAGGCATTGCCCGTTTTGCATCCTGAGAAGCCATCAAACCCTTTGAACTTAGCGTTTTCATTAGAAACCATCCATTTTAAATAACGATACAGTGAATTTGGGGACTGCCTTTTATCTAAGGACTTCGAAATACATTACTATTTACTGCCGCTGATTCTCAGCATTTGGTAGATGACATTCCATTAATTTTCTAGATTGTTAGAGTATCTAATGAAGAAGTGTAACAATCAGCCACAAAGTCAGGGAAGCCGGTTAGAGAACTGGGGGGGGGGGAGGAGCCTTTGATCCACATTACTAGACTTACTGTGTACATGTCAAGACCTAATTGCAGAATGAGCAAGGAACAAATACAGCTTCCTGGCTGTCTGTTTGCAGAGGACATTGGTCGTGTTGGGGGCAGCCTGCTTTACATCTGCTTACTCTATTTGGAGAGTTCCTTTTCCCAGGATCCATTGCAGCTTCATCCCACTGCCCTGCCAGGGCCAGCAGGTCTGAGCATTAGGGCAGATATTACAGCAGAGCAAACTGTAGAATCAAGTTCATGGTGGTGACACCATCAGTGATTTTTATAAAATCTCCTGTTTATTTTTAAGAAAAATTTCTACAAAATCAAAGCTGGCTTCTGTCATCTGTGGCTAAAATTCTCGGCCCCTGTTAACTTACATCCATGAAAAATAAAAGTTCACAACCTTTCTTTGGTGCTTTTAGATGGCTAGCAACTGAATGTCAATTAACTCAATATTTAATAGATAAATATGCTCAGGATTGTTTAGTACCAGCTATGTGCAAAACTCTGTGATAACTATTAGAGAAAAATATTTGCTAAATTCTCTCTATGGGCTTAAGCTGAGAGATGTGAAAAAAATAAGCAAATACAGATGATGTCACCACACCTACGAACTTGGTGTCTATGGGGTCAGGCAGGGAATAATTGAGAAATCACACAGAAAAATGCAAGACTGTCACCATGACAAGTGATAATAAGTGCAGAGTAAGCATTCCTGAGTAAGTGGTGTGTTATCATGCATGAGACACAGCCTTGATAAGAGACTGGACTCCATGGACATACAGACAGGAAGGAGAACTGGATGCAGAGAGACCAGGTGAGAGGAAGGTTAGTAATTCAAGAGTGGCAGCTTGCATTACAAAGTAAAGCCCAGAGACACGGGCTTAAAAGGGGTGCACCTTGGAGACACTTACAAGGTAAGATTGAGAGGTTTGGGCAGTGGAATCGGTATGGAGGAATGAGATGTCTTACAAGTGACTCACAGGTTTCTAACTTGAACCATTAGGTCTAATCTGTCCCCAGGATAGCACTGAAGGACAGGGTATGTTGGCACGTGCCTATGATCCCAGCACTTTGGGTGCAGAGGTAGGAGGACAGTTCATGAATTCAAAGCTAGCCCGGGCAACATGGCAAATTCCAGGCCAGTCAGGGGTATATAATTAGACCCTGTCTCAAAAAAAATATTAATATTAAAATTATTAAATATTTTTAAAAAACATAGGAACACCCAAAGAAAATCAAATTGCAGAGCCATTGCTAGGCTTCATCAGTGACATGGTAAGTTTCCTGTAAAGCACTGGTGTAATGTGACTGGGATCCAGAACAGAGAAGCAGCTGACGGCATGAGTGAGGAGTCTGTCTAATGGGTGGTGTTAATTATCAACTTGACAGAATCTAGAACCACTGAGGGCTGGTGGACAGGCTTGCCAGGGATTATCTTGGTTTCATTCACTGAGGTGGGAAAACCCACTTTAAATGTGGGCGGCACCTGGACTGAACCAAAAGGAGGAAAGTGAGCTGAGCCCTGTGTGCATCTCTCTCTGCTTCTTGACTCTGGATGCCGTGTGATCAGCTGCCTCACACTCCCTTCCTGCCTCAAAGGACCATTCCCTCAGACCCTGAGCCGAGATAAACCCCTCTTTCCTTAAGTTGGCTTTGTCAAGTGTTCTTTCATGGCAATGATAAAAATAATTAGTATACCCAATAACGATGGCATATTATGAATCCATGAAGGAATTAATCTACTGATTAGGTCAGAGTCCTCAGGATCCATTCACACCCTCTAAGCACATCAGTTGGCAACTCAGCCCCCGACATGTGAGGAACAGTTCAAATGGAAGCTGGTATTCTGGCCCATGGTGTGGAATGCCAGGATAATTGAGCAGATGGGTCAAGAGTTATCACGGTCCCGCAGCACAATCAGGGACACAGAGAGAAGGTCATCTGAGGTAAAGTGACAGTCTCTAGAAACCAGTGACAGTAGCAAGGAAAACTCGGAACTATTCAAATTACACACATATAAACTTTCCAATCTGACAGATCATGCTAGAGAGGTTACCCTAAAGACCAACTCACACTCACGTGACCTGCCATATGTACAAGGTTATGCCTCCCTTCAGTGCTGTTCAGAATGACAGAAAGGAACTGTCAACGTGTACATGAGGAGGGAAGTCACTAAACATTGCCACCACATAGAATCAAATTTGATACAGCAAAGAATTGTGTTGACAACTCCATGTTCTTATATGAGGTGACCCCCCAAATGTCTTGCTAAGTTGAAAAACTAGGTACCAAAGGCTAATATACACAGAACCCTAAATTTTATGTAAAAGGGTGGGTTAAAGATATACAGTTGGTCTTCCCTACCAATGAATTCAGTCAGCCAAAGAGCAAAATATTTGAAAAAAAATAATGTTTATACTATCTATGTGAAGACTTTTTCTTACAATTATTCCCTAAATAATCTAGAAGAACAACACAATGTTTTGGTGTAAGTGATCCAGAGTCTCTTTGAAGTACATGGAATAATACATATAGATTACATTATTTTATAAAGGGTCTAGAATATGGCTTTTGGTGTCCATAGTGGGTCATGGAACTATCCAGGTTCTGAGGGCTGGCTGCCCTCTTCAATTTACTTACATTAAAATATTTCCAGCAGATATGGTGGAGACTAAGAGGGGTGATTATCATGGAGGAAAGGAAGAGTTAGGCAGGTGGAGAGGGAATAACAAGGTTGAAGGGAATATCTCTTACCATAAAAATTTTAATTATCAACTCAGAAGAGATGACATAGAGATGGAGAGAATAGATAGACAGACTATAGATAGAGAGATGACAAATAGATAGGTGTTAGGTAAATGATAGATAGATAGATAGATAGATAGATAGATAGATAGATAGATAGATAGATAGATAGATAGA
>CABHPQ010201287.1:0-20749 GCA_902168405.1 Peromyscus aztecus
GTCAGGGATGGCCTGCAGCGGAGGGACATCCAACCAGATGCAGAAAGGAAGGAAGGAGCAGCCTGGGTGACACTCTGTGGTCGAAGACTGTCCCAGCAGAGGGCCAGTGAGGACCGTGGCCTGTGAGCATAGGACAGAAGGTGGTGAGAGGTGAGCCTAGAGGAGCGGGGGAGTCCTAATTCCAGAAGTCCTTTGCAGTGCTAAGGAGTTCCGTCTTAATTCTAGGTGTGATAAGTCGGAGAGAGAAACCATCTGGCTTAGGCTCTACTTAGGCATAAATACACGCAAAGAAATGCTGGCTAGCCTAGCAAACGATGATTAATTCCCATTGTGGCTTTATTAGTGGTAAAGGGCACAAAAATCATAGTACCAAGCCTGGCATGGACCTAAATACCCAACAATCAATGGTAGAAAGGTAGACTAAACATTACATAGTCATATATCAGAATTTAACTTAAAATGCATTGGATCTATCTATACTGACCTGGAAGGATGTTAAAGAAAAACTAAAGAGAAACGTATCCCTGTGGGCTCTGTGTGTGCCTCTTCCTTCCTCAGCCACACCTCAGGCTCTTCCTGGGAGCATCTTGCCTACAGACAGGTCTGTACATAGGGAGAATACTGATAAAACTAAATCACTCCATGGTATGACATTTACTTACTTGGTGTGGTAAGTGTGGTAGAAGACTGAAAAAAAAGCTATTGTTCTAAAAATATATTGTCTACAATTTAAACTTTTACAATATTTAGTGGTCATAGTGAATGATATCGATGCTATGATTTTTGGAAAAGAAACGACCAAGGGCATAAATAATTTCTGCAGGTTAGGGACTCTTCATAAAATAGGTTGCAATGTGTCTGGGTGAGCAGAATTATCAAGGCCAGAGCAGAGAGAGAAAGGACCTCAGCAGAGGGCAAAACACGACAGCTTCTATGCCGGGGCCGACAGATGGACTCTTTGACAGCTCTTCTGATGGCAAGGGGACAAGGTGGGGAGAAGAGCAGAGGGAGGGGCTTAGGAATTCTGGGCCAACCCAAAACAGCAGGTTACAAGCAGGAAAGAGTGGCAGGATACTCAGACAAAGTGGATACAAATGTTACACAGGGAAAGTCTGAGGAGTTGAAAAATGGGCTGAGGGAAAGAAATAGAAGATGGCTTTCTGGAGTCTAGAAAGCTTGGTGTTTTCTAGACTAATGGGCAGGTAGACACCACTGAACCATCCTGTCAAGAGACCATTTTGGAGGGGAAGCGATATAAAGGGTTGGCATTGGGCTAGTGCAGCCTGCCTAGAATGTTCCGGTGGCCACAGAAGTGAGGCAGCCAGAAATGAGGATTTAAAGAAACTGGGACAGAGGGGTCAAGGAATCCTCTTCAGGTGACAGCTAAGTTCATGGAATGCAATGAGTACAGCCAGGGAAGGAAAATGCAAGAGACTAATACAGAGAAAGCTAGAATTCTGGGGACAGAGCTCAGGGAAAAACTCACTATTTGCATGACAAAGAGGTAGAAGCAACCAGTCAGAAGCAGTTAACAGCTGAAGAAAGACAAAGGATTTATTATTTATGTCAGGGTCTCCGTAGCCAGGCTGGCCACAAACTGGCTACTGTCAAAGGGGTGGAAAAAGGGGTTTTCAAAACCAAAGTGGCATTACCAGTGTAAGCAGGGTACAGCTGAAGAAAGATGCCATATTTACCCATAAGAAAAAGATTGAAGTAGGGAGGAATTCCTAGGATGGAGACCTTACAATATACGTACGTGACATGACCCAAAGGCACCAAGGAGAAGGGGTCTGAAGCCCCAGAAAGACGGATGTGCTGTGCTGTGCTGGCCATGGGGACAGCTTTGAAGAAAGCAGGAGGAAGGGAAGAACATGGAGGAAAGACCCAGGTGAACCAGGAAGTGAAAGGGGGCATTCAGACCAAAGGCTGACATGGCCTCTGCTCAGCTCGTTAGCTGTCAGCATAAACTGATGAGGGGTGGGGAGTTCCTTTGGGGATCCCCAGCATACTGGGAAACGTTAGAAACTAAGCGTGTTCAACCAAGTAAGTGTCACTAGAAAGGAAAAGACTGTGGGACAATGCGGAAGGTAGAGCTGAGGCTGGAGAGCCTACGTTTGCCATGGGGTGCCTCACAGTGCTTTTCTGGTGCAAGTCCCAGTAGCTGCAGGGTAGAGAGATACACATGAGTTTTATCTGAGGCCAAGGACTGAAGACAGTGAGGCACAAGCTCTTGGGGACAAGGGAATGCATCTAAATGGTAGATTCAGAGCAGCTACCCAGCAGTCACCCTGATTGTAGAGGCACATCAAGGCAGGAAGGGCTGAGTTACTAGAATTCTGAGACCAATGAAGCTCCAGGGAGGCCACACGAAGGAGCAGCGTGGGAGAATGTCAGTGGGGAAACTGTTTGGGACAGAGTCCTGGAAATGGCAAGGAAACCAAGAGAAAAATCCATGCTTATTTCTAGATGGTTTTTAGAATCAGTGAACTGTTTTGAAAAGAAAAAAATCCAATCTCAAGAAAAATATTAAAAATAAGAAAAAAGTCACATAGCCTAGAACTGGACTCAAACATGTGTAAAATGAGTCAGAAATACTGATGAGTAAACACAAGAGAGACTAAAACTAAACTGGCCTGAAACAAGGTAGATGTGTGAGCAGCCTGTTGAGAGCAATGACTGCCCCAGGGATGAGCTGTCAGCTCTGGGGGCCAGAGGCCCAGACCTAGTGTGGTATCATCTACAAAGCTTTGCCGACTCTCCTTTCCTACAGTGTTTTTTTCTTCCAGCAATATAACCAAATTTTTTTGGAGTAAGCCAAAACACCAGAGAGGGCTCTTTTCAGCCTCCCAGTGTCCCACAAGAATATATGGTCCTTGTACAGCGCAGTGACCAGGCCAGGTTGGCAGGGAGACATTGCAAGGGAAATGTGGCCAGCAGCCATCTCAACTTTGTTTCAATGGATGTCCATAGAACACGGGCTAAGAAAACGGTAGCTCAAGGTCTGGCATTTGAAACCTAACAGCATGTAACATGTTTATGGCATGCATTAGGCCACAGACTTCAGATCGGCCCACAAAGGAGGGAGCTAGGGAAGCAAGGTTTGTATTGCAATAACCATGACTGTTCTTAGAAGACATAAACAGGTGCTTTTATGAAGAAAAAAAATCTGCGCTCTTAGATTTAAAAATCGAATGCTTCAGTCTTGTTTGTATAAACAAGAGAAGGCTAGTGCATGCTTTGCTAATTACAGCATGTTCTACGAGGCTATGACTGATTAGAACCTGGCATAAATGAGGTCAACTGAAAAAGCAAGAGCGAGAGGTGGGGGGGGTTAGGAGAGGTTCTGGAGTGAGAAGAAAGGGGGCAAAAGGAAGAAAGCTTTCAGTAAACAGTTTACATTCTAGTAGGAGAAATCAAAACCAAGAATCCAGACTCACTTGATTTTTATTCAAAACAAGCTCTTAGTCAGCATATCTTTACTCTGAACCCTTGAACACAGTGACGGGGCTTTCAAGTCCGTTCATCCAAGCACCGTTTAGACCTCTCCGACAGGGCCTCTGCTGAGGCCTCTCAGTGTCCCCCTTATCTCAGGGAAAACTGTACTTCTAGTGGTTTCTTAGTATACATCAGAGGCTGTGATGTTGGATATTACCATGGAGACTGCTGGGGTTTCCTTTAGCTCCCAGTTCAACTTTAGGCTGATCAATCTCAACTCATACAGATTTTATATTTGCTTAGGTCAAATTTATAGAACCCCAAGTATATCTGAAGACCATCTAGCTCAGTCTGCCTCCTCTGAGGGTCTTATAGGATCTTGATTTCAAGCACTATTGCTCCTAGAACAAAGTATTTATTTAGAATCTGAGACCCTTCTGTTATCAGTAACATGACTATAGAGTGTTACCATGTTTCCATGCTGATCAGGCTGGGATATACCATGGTCTTTCTTCCATTCCCACCCCTGTAGGGGCTGCTTACCCTGATCATGTGCAGTGTATTTCCAGCCTGGGCTCATGGAGGACCCTGTGGTGGTTTAAACGAGAATGTCCTATATAGGTTCAGATGTTTGAATACTTGGTCCCTTGTTGGTGATGCTTTTTGGGTAGGTTTAGAAAGTGTGACTTGCTGGAGGGGGTGTGTGTCACTGAGGGCAGGCTATGAGGTTTCAAAGCCACCCATCACTCCCACTTCTCTCTCTCTCTCTCTCTCTGCTTTGTGTTTGCAGTGAAGATATGAGCCCTCGACTTCTTGTTCCAACTGCCATGGCCGCTGCCTTTTGCCTCTGCTCTACCGTCTGGAACTGTAAGCCCAAATGAACTCTCTCTTCTGGAAGTTGCCTTTGTCATGGTGGGGCATTACGGCAACAGTTAGAGAGGAACTAACTAATACATACCCTCGTGCAGATTGCCAGAACATCTGTAGCAGCCCCCTTGTTTCCAGTCAGCTTCCACCCTAGTCATATACAAACATCCACATATACAAACGTGTGTACACACAGGAATCCCAGCACCCATAGCTCTAACTTTAGTTCTGATGTTTGGCTTTTCAGCCCTGAGGAGTGGCTCTGCTGTACTCAGGCTTCACCTTTCACACTATGGTAAGGATACCTTCCTAAGTGTGAGTTGGTGGTGCTGACCCCTCGAGCTGTCCTTCTCTCAGGGACCAGTCTTGAACTACCTACTGTCTAGAGCCTGAACACCATTATCTCATATAAGTTCTCTAGCTACGGGGAGAAGGCAATTAGTGATAGCTGTTGCTTAGTACATTTTTATGTTGTAAGTTGGATGGATGCTGAATCCAAGTATACAATTTTAATTTTTTTCCCCAAAGATTCTTCTATGAAAATGGGCAGTTTTTACAGAAGAATTCTTACAGTTTTCAGAATCATTTATGCACTTACTTATTATTCACAAGAGAATTTATACATTCTTCAGTAAAAATCACTAAGGGTCAACGATGGGCTCAGCATCGTCGTGGAGGCTGGGCAATGAGAATGTCCCTGCATCCATGAAGCTTATTCCATGGGGTAAATTATCCTGGCCTCCTCCACAGCAGCACTGTCTCCGATACCATCTCCTTCACTGGTGCCTTGATAAGAGAAAGGACAAGGTCTTCTGCTTACGTGGTATCACTTACATCATGGGTGCTGACATTTGTTTTATGTGAATCAATCATCTCAATACATCACTGAAGGAATTACTCGAGGTGAGGGAAACAGGCAGGGGTGTGCCATCTGCCACACAGCTCATGAATAGCACACAGGACTCTAGGATGAACAGCCTGACTCTGTATCATGTCTAAATGAGAGAAAGGGAAGAAACACCTCATGAGGAAAACACTGGGCATAAAAATTAGAAGGTGATTGAGTGAGCATGTTTGGGCACAATTTTGTCTTCTTTAGCTGATCATGAGAAAAAAGGAAGTTCTGCGTTTTGAATTAGAAAAAAAGAACAGAAAGCCATTCTGTATAAAACCTTATTCCTTGGGGAAGCTGAGGAGGGAGGTGGAAGTGATATGTATCTTAGCAATTTCAAATGATGTTTTCAGAACACTAGTCCCATTAGGTGCCTCAAGCAAAAGTACCCAAGAACCACATCAGAATTATGTCATCCCTTTTAGAGCCTGAAAATAGATTTCAAGCATAGAGGAAGAGGATGTGATATGCCCCGCTGTGCAGAAAACTTTGAATTGAGATGGGGAATGATTTGCAGCCATCTGGCCTTGAACTTGTGATCCTCCTGCCTCAGCTTCCCAATTGCTGGGGGTCACAGGTGTGCAACACCATATCCAGCATATCTATTTCACTTAACTCAAGCTCCCCAGCATTAAAGCCTAGAGTATCCTCCTGTGAGTAAACAGCCATGTGGGAGGGCTCTTGAATCACTCTTGAAATTAATGTTCTAGGAAAAACTGTGATTCAACTTTCAGAGTGAACATTAAAGCAAATTCCAATCATTCTTAGAGGTCAGTCTACAGCTCACTGCACCCAGCAGTGCAGGAGTCTTACGAGGAGAATCAGAGCTGTAACAGAGTTAGATATTAACTTTGTTCAGCAGCAGATGATGAGAATGAAGCCCAAGACAGCACTCATTTGCAGTCATACATGATGACTCTTCGCATCTTAGACCAAATGCTGTATGTAATGAAAATTAAATGGATCTGGAAATTCCAATTTATGTTATCTTTTTTCAACTTATGTTATCTTAATAAAAATATTCTGGAGGGAACACAGAATAATTGACAACCTTGCCCATGTATTACATTACATCTTTAATGCTATCTCCAACAACTATTTCTGGAGAGTCACAAGTGATTAAAAAGTTACCTTATAGCCAGGAGTGGTGGTGCACACCTTTAATCCCAGCACTCCGGAGGCAGAGGCAAGCACATCTCTGTGAGTTCAAGGCCAGCCTGGTCTACATAGTAAGTTCCAAGACAGTCAGAACTATACAGTGAGAACCTGTCTTGAAAAAGCCCCAAAGTTACCTTGTTTCCTTAAGGCAGCAACCTGAACTGCTCAGGCAATAACCTGAAGAAATATCCAGGGGCAGCACATGCTCTTCAGCAAGCACTTGGTGGAGGTTCATCTGTTTTCCTTAGCAGCTCATCCATCCCAACCTCTTGGGTGTCTTGGGTGACTAATGGTGGAGGACAGTTGCCCGTGTTCTCTCTGCCCCTTTCTTACTGGCTGCAGAGCCACGGTATCCATCTCCACTGTAGTTGTTAGGTTGGCATCTACTTCTTCCAATCAACCCAGCTCCAACTTTGTGCTGGAGCTGTATCTTGCAAAGGAATTCACGGACACCTCACGTACAGATTTTAGACAGTCTCCATTGTTCTCTCTGAGCAAGCTGCTGACATGCAGCTATACTGGGTGTGGTAACTGCTCTATATTATTTTATGTCTTTGTCCCCTCTGACCAGGTGTCCTATCATGTGTATGCAACATTATTCTTCCTATTTTCCTCTTTTCTTCATTGAGTACTTAACTCTCTGATATCCCAATAAATCTGGCTACACAACAGTTAGATTCCAGAGCCCACTGCTCACATTTGACCCCAAGTCCCCCCAGGGTACTATCATCTGTTTTTTAAAAATTACATTTATATACTTGTTTATTCATTTATTCGTGTGTGTGTGTGTGTGTGTGTGTGTGTGTGTGTGTGTGCGTGCGCCCGCCATATTGCATGTGTGGAGATCAGAGAACAACTTGAAGAGTCAGTCTTCTTCTACCATCTGGATCCTGGGGATTGAACTCAGGTCATCAGGCTTGGCGGCAAGCACCTTTGCCTGCTGGTCTATATCACTAGCCCCTATTTACCATTTTCTTTCTTGTTTTCTCATGCGTGTACTGTAAGGTTTTCCAAGGCCTACATGACACATAGTATTGCAGCAGGTTGAATGCAAAATCCCAAAGCTAGGTAGTTCCTACGAAGCAGTCCATTAGCTAGAACCACTTTCAAGGTAATTAAGGATTTTCCCTTCTGCCTTTAAAGGTCTGTTGTGCTTACCACATTATGTTAAGTGGGCAGAACAATTTAAAATAGGTTAAGCAAAGAATAGGTTTTTATATAATTGCTGCTTCTCTTTAAAACAGTACAGAAGGGAAACTCTATACTAGGAATCATAACTCTCAGCTGCAGTGTTATTGCAAAAGGGGTTGAATAACAAGATCCCATTTCAAAAACAAAACAAAGCCAAACACAAACAAACAAAAATGGAACCCAGAAACAAAACAACAAAAACAAAGAAACAGCATGATTTTCTGTCACAGTCAGGATTCTGCTATCAAGCGGGCATTTCTCCAACCTTAGAGCCCTCTTCCTCCATCAGAAGTGGCTTTGTCTAAATGCTGGCACTAGGCTTTTCTTCTCTCAAGGTCCCTCTTCTTTGAATTACAGCCAGGTTTTCAGCTCTCAATGGTTTGAAACTCTTTTTTGTTCCCCCACCAGGTTTTTATTTACTCCCAACAAACAAACAGTGGACGTGCCTACCACACGAGGAGTGCTAAGTCCCCAATATAGCATATCCCCCCAAAAAGGGTCTTTTGTTCAGCAGTGGTAACCTGGCAAGCTTACATATACTTTCTTCATAGCAAGGTCACTAGTAAGCTTGCTAGTCTGCTAGAGATGTCTGCTCCTTTAGACTAGATCTGTCAACACCAGTAGGCTATCTAGTAGAGTTCCATGAATATATAACTAAAGATTTTTCAGCTCTCTTGCTAAGTATTGGAAATAGCACAGAATCTATGAAAAACTCAGATATCTTTATGTAATCTGATACAATTTTTAAGGTATTCTAACAACATATGTCAAAAATATGGGTGATGAAAGACTAGAGATATCTTATGCTACTCCTTGGAGAGTCTGATGAACAGGAAATCAAAAAATGATATTGCTTTGAAAACATGTTTCATTACAAGTACTTGAAGCCGAACACAGGTGGCTAACTCACAGCTCTGTCTGGGCAGGAATTAACTATGTTTCCTAAAATGACACCAAAATAAGAGTGCAGATAATTCAGGGGCAGAGTTCCTCTCCAGACCCTGGTCCACATTCGGGCATCAAGAGACCGAAAAAGATCTTTGCCTTATGGGAAAGGGGCAGCCAATAGAAATACCTCTACTGAATTATGGGCAGAGAGTTCTCACTCTTATTAAAAACTAATTTCGCTCTTACTCTCTGCACTTTGCTTTGAGACTGTGTGTTTTCTTAACTCAAAGGTGACTCCAAGTTCTTGCCCCCAAATCACTGTCTCCTTAATTATTTGAGTTGGTGGAAACACTAAGTCTTCTTTTAGGTTTGATATTCAAGCACAAAACAGTTCTTTAAAGTTAGGCTCAGAATCAATTTAAGTGAAAACTCATGTTACTCTACACACATTGGGCAGCTGCTGACAGTGTTTCTACTAAAAGATGAGCTGTTACAAAATGACTTTCTAAAATTCAATGATTTCAATTTGTTAGAGTCCAATATATTCTGATATTACAACTGTGTTTTGAATTCATAAAAAAGTACCTTTTCACCCCAAGATTTAAAAGGTTCACTGAAACATAAATCCACTAATCTCTCACACTGCCCCAGGAAGTCAAAAGAGCATGTTCTAACTCTGCATACAAAATACTTCCAAAATGAGCTTGTAAATCAGCCGTGTTTTCAGACACATGCACAGGGGGCTACAATCTATATCCTTCAACAGAGAAACAAGAAATCTCCACGTAGAGGTTGCTTTAAAATGATCTAATCCGCACGTTTTTAAACTGAAAGCATTTACTGGTAAAAAGATACATCTAACAAGCAAGGCAGCAGCAAACAGCAGCTGTCCTTCTGGATGGCTTACCTATTAATGTAACTGAGGGCAACATAGGTCGGCTGCTGCAATTCTTGCTTTTCCAAAACACGTGGATCTGTATCTGCAATAAAACACAATTACGATTTTTTTTAGGATTTTTTTTTTTACATCAGAATATATGAGACTCCCTAACATAAAGTAACAGAGAGAAAAAGATTGATTTAGAATAGGGAAACTCAGTTCACAAAGCATAATGATTTGTTCATTCATTCATAAAAACAAGATATTACATTGCTTTTCAAGAAATTCCAAACATCAACAGTGATAAAACGCCCATCTGTCACACAAGCTCTTGCACAACCCCCTCATAAAGACTGGCTTTGCTTGCGTACAGTTACAATGCAGGCATGGTTTTCGTGTTTCATCGGCCTAAGAAAGCAAGCCTCTGTTAATTATGCTCACTTCAATACTGGAACAAATTAGTTTACATTGTAAAGCTCCATCCATTTGAAAATCTATGGAGTATTGTTTTTGCTCACTGAACACTTCTGAGTCCAGAGTCATATTCTGGAGGGCTCTCCTCCTTTTTGAATGTACAATGAATTGATTACAGCTTTTCTAGACTCTTAATCAGAAGTCCTCTTAGTGCTTCGGAGTCAACAGGCAGCGCATTCCCCAGGGTCTCCCCGCAAAGAGGCAGAGTGCCACACCACAGCAGCACAGAATGCCGCACCGCACAATGGCGCTTCTCCAGTGTGGGCCAGTAACGAATGTCCTCCTCACAACCAGAAGCATATTCTCAAGCTTCACACGGGGGCAATCACTTCCTAAATAGATGTAAAAGAATAATCACATAATACAGGGGCAGGGGAGTTACTGTGTGTTGCTTTCATGAAGAAAGGTTAAAGCATTTCACACTGATTTCTTTTCATTAGAACCTCATCCATACCATCACATGATTAAAGGTCTCTCAGCTGCCCTTGGCAGGAACTCCTCTGATATCATGACAGGCGGTGTTTCGAGCACCTCTGCATGTGGTGGGTGTGAGACACACTAACTCCAATGTGCGTTACCAGGTGACAGGAAGGAAGGGGCATGGCGGCAGAGAACACGGGTGGCCAAAACAATCAGACTGACATTGCTTTTGACCCTCAGACTATGCGCCTGGGCAGCAGAGCCAGCTTCATTCACTACTTTCTTCATTCATGAGAGTCTCACGTTCACTCTATCGTTTTTCCTGTGCCAAGAATTCCAGGGAACTCTATTCAGGACTCTTCCTTCCTTGGTCTCTGTCACTGTAAGCCCTTGAACGCTGAATCAGGAACAAGGGACAAAGAATCTCCGAAAGGCTCCACCAAGCCCTGTCTCAGGGCTTTGGCAGAGCAGATGAGACCAGATCCATAAGTCACATTTCCTCCCCTTTTCCCTCCACTTCCTTACGCAGCTGCGGCTGCAGCCTGGTCACTGGTTTAGGGACAAGCTCAGCAGCTGTCAAGGTACAAGGAAGGCACTTCTCAAGGGACATGATTTGCTTTTCTCTTTCTGTCTTTCCTCCCCCCTCCCCACCAAGACAGAGGTTCTGTGTAGCCCTGGCTGTCCTGGAACTTGCTTTGTAGACCAGGCTGGTCTTGAACTCATAGAGATCCGCCTGCTTCTGCCTCCCGAGTGCTGGATTAAAGGCATGAGGGGGACATGGCTTTCAAACACAACCCTTAGCACTTATCCAAGTCTGCTGTAACCTCCACATATCTTCGCTTTTCTGTGCAGAACATGCTTGCTGGAGGAGAGCGCACAGAACCGCATTTCAGAGGGAAAATGTCTTGTCTACACAAACAGCCACTGGCATGCTGGACAGGCCATGGGTGCAAATGGTGACTGATGTGCCAAAGTAACAGATGAGATCGGAGACAGAAATTGTGAAAATAAGAAAAGGAAGTTAGAAAAATGAGCAAAAGCAAAAAAACCCAGTGGAAGGTTTCCCAAGTCCCCACACAACAATTCATATTTGGCTTAGGTGTGGATGGGGGAGCCATGCTTTTGTGATGTATTGTTACAGAGTTATTTTTAACTAAATGAGCACTACTTTGAGCTTACAATTTGTATATCAAAGGGGTTAACACCATCTTTCATTTTCTCTTTGTTCTTGTGGCCAGCTTCCTATCAGTTTTCCTACAAACCATCCTCTAATCATCCCCCATTATTATACTTTGTACTTTCTAAAGTTATTTTAAATGCTGCTTTCCCAAGTTATCCTGATTTTCATTTTTCTCGTGTGTGTGTGTGTGTGTGTGTGTGTGTGTGTGTGTGTGTGTATGTGTGCGTGTGTGTGTGTGTGTGTGTGTGTGTGCATCAACCATGTTCAACACTTTGTTTGCAAAGCGAGATTCGCAAATTCTATTTTATTTTCCTTCAACATATTCTATAACCTACATTTGACATGTCTACATTGCCTCAAGTTATAAGTTGGAGGCAGACTTCTGGAAGCTTCTAAATGTCACCTTCTCTGAAACACAACAACCACTGGAAGTTCCTTAAGCATAAAGCACCCCCTGCCCCTTTATCTAGAATGCAGACTCTAGCAAGCAATAAGACATCAGAACATTCTGGACAAACACCCCCAAACCTCAACCTTCCTTTTAGATTAAATAATTCTTTAAAACAACCTTAATTAGAACAAACATCTACCAAAGCTTTGTTACCTTGAAAATGAAACGATGTACTTGGTGCAAGCCAGGAGAGACTGAAATAAGGTTACTGGAGAGACCACATCAACTGCTGGTCCCAAATAAGCATGGGTCCCATCACTGGCTTGCTGGCTGTCGTGTGGGGATTATGACTTGCCATTTTATAGATTTTAATCATGCTGCTGAGCATTTCACATTCAGTAAAAGTATAATAGCTGCTTTCATTATTTCCCCCTCTCTGACAGCAATGTAACTTTCTGGTGCTCAACACTGTGCAAGGAAAGGACTCCAGAGGCAGACTGGCTCTGCAAAGTAGGATGCTTCCCCAGCTCTGTCAGGATGTCATGTCTCCTCCACAGGCTCTGAAGGCAAAAGGAACATCATCACTGGGTACCACTAGATAGTGCTGAGTTCAAATAAAAAGAAAAGCTTCCTTATACTATGCACCATGCTCTTCAGAAATGGGTTTGCACATGGTAAGCTACTACAATAAGTAATGTAAAAAGAGACCAAACGGCCATCTAACATCATCTCCTAGGTAGTTCTCTGGCTTATTTGTTCATAGTGCCAATAAAATGAGGAAGGGAGCTGTTGGATGCAGCTTCTCAGAGATATAATTCACTTTAAAGTGCTCCGTAGATAAAACACTTGAATTTTTCAAATTCATATGATGTTCCTTAAGCAGGCAATTTGGCAATTTGTATAATGTGGCCAACGTACAAGGACACACAACAGCACTCTTATACTTTCATATGACCAAGGAGTGACAGGAAGAGAAACTTAAGACTTTCTAGTGGGGCAGGGCAGTACTAAAGAGAAAAAGGACACAGATTATGACTGTCTCTGCCCCAGGACAGTCCTGCTAAGTTTCTGAAACAGCAAACTGTAAACAGGCTGGCAATGGGCATCGTCTGTCACCATCCCAGGGAGGGATTTTGTTCTGTGGTGAGAACTGAGCTATTGAGCTCCAGCCCCAGGTACAAAGTGAAAGCTTTTCCTAGTCGTGATCCTAGCAATCATGGACTGAATTGAACTGAAAAGTCCTCATTGTCACAATACTAGTTCCAATTGTTTTTCAAACAATAGCAGCTAATAAAATAAGATCAAATAAAAATGTAAATAAATACTAAAACTAAAACGAAGTAAGGTGATGGTTGAGCCTGGGAAGGAACACTTCACCTCCTTTCAGTAAGAATGAGAACTGTGATGTGTACGACAGAAGGCTCACAGCTGCCTCGCTCAGCCCTGAAGCCCTGTTCATCTGTTACAGTCTCTACCATTGACAACCAATGCTTGGGACTTGTAACTTTTTTTGGGGGGCGGGGGAGTCTCATGTAGTCCAGGCTGGAGTCAACTTGCTGTGTAAAGTGGATAACCTTGAACTCCTGCCTCCACCTCCAGAGTTGGGTGCTAGGATTACAGGTGTGTATCACCACACTGTTTTTTGTTTGTTTGTTTTTGTTGTGTGATATTTTTAATATACAATCATTCCTAGTGCCATCTTCAAGCAAGCAAACAAACAAACAAACAAAAACCCTCCACTGGTGTTATTTGGTGGGTCAACCAACACTCAGTAATGAACTTATGGGCTTTGGTTGTGACTTTACTGTACCTTGCTGGGACTTTCTATACCTAGAATTACTTAGATTTAATAAGGTCAGAAAACAGCTCTGCTGCCTCTCAAGCAAAACTAAGCAAACGTCCCTGGTGACCTGTAGGTTTGGGAGCCACTGTGAACAAGGGATGTGCTTTTGGTCTGTGTTGGGGGCGGGTGGGGGGGGGGGTAAAAGGAAGTGTGTGGGAGGGCTGGAGGTTGTAGCAGTAGAAGACCTCAGAGAGTCAGGTGCCCACCCAGCCAGAGAAGTGATTGAGGAGCTGGCCTGGAACCTTCACTTTTCTTTGTAATCATTTGGTGATTCTGATACTAAGGGTGCAGCCAGCTTTCATCCTTCCCCTCAGCTGTTAAACGTCCAAAGACAGATAGCAGTCTGTCCAGCACACTCCCTCGCAGCATTCTGGGTAGGGCTTGTCCAACCCTCCCCTTTGCTCTCAGACCTCCCGTCAGCAGTCAGCACCATGAGAATATCCAGGAAGACTTGGCGTATCGACTCTTCCCACTGCTGCCGCACTTGCTCTCCAGTGCCCAACAAATACACACAGGGGCAGACAGCTGATTAATCCCACGATGAGAATTAAACATGGGAGATCCGTCAAGCACATTTGTTTCCTTTACCATTCAGGGCTCCAGGAAAATGATGTGGTTGGTAGGAAAAAAAACCACCAAGGGGAGTAAACAGGAGACAGAAACAGGAGACAAGTTATTTCAAACAGTGTTTTGGGACATAACAAAAGAATATGAGAACATAAAGAGGCTCAGCTAAAGTTACCATCTCCAGAGCCTATAGTGGGGACACACGAGCCAGGAGCTGAGCCTTGCAGAAGCCCCGAGAGACCCTGCACTCAAAGGTGCCAGCTATGGCATGGAGAAAGTTCAGAGCTTAAAACAGAGAACTCTTTGAGAGGTGACGAAGACAACTCCAGGTCACCAAGTGCCTATGATGGAGGGACAGAGGACGGGGGAGGGCAAGGCTAGAAACAGGAGTGCAGAACACTGGCAATCAGTCAGGACTC
This sequence comes from Peromyscus aztecus, assembly GCA_902168405.1. Lineage (NCBI taxonomy): Eukaryota > Metazoa > Chordata > Mammalia > Rodentia > Cricetidae > Peromyscus > Peromyscus aztecus. The sequence goes on from CABHPQ010201287.1 coordinate 14,606, forward strand.
TTTCTGATTCCATTGAGCAGGTGTCGGGGAAGGAGAGCCCAGATGTTGACATCTGGTGATTCCCTAATTAAATGATCGGCCTGCAGTTACATCCATAGCCAACAAGCTCCACCTGTGCCTCCAGCCCAGGCTTCTAGCAGCTTTTCACCGCTGTGGTGCTAAGGCTGAGCCAGTGACACTCAGGGAATGATGACTGAGCACCGCAGGCAGTCTGGACCCGAGTGAACGCCACCAGCACAAACACAAGGAAAGGGCAGAAGAGAGGGAAGAGCGAGGGCGGGAGAGGAGAGAGGGGCAGGGATGTGGGAATGACAGCACAGACCACGGAAGCATGCGCGTCTCTGTGACAAGCTTCCTTAAATGAAGCTGGCACCATCAGGGCTAGAAGCAGAAGCTCCGGGTTCTGAGTCTTCCTGAGCCAGGATTCCGATCACCAGCAGGTGAAGTCAGTTCGCTGCTCCCACCCAGTTGTAACTCTGGACTCCACACAGACTTTATAGCCGTCTTACAAGCCCAGTACATTTTTGTTGCAACTTTTACTCCATTTTTAAGACTAAATTTGTTGAACCAACAATTTACAAAGACTGACTTTTAAAATTCATTGCTGGTTTACTTCAGATGCTGAAATAAATATTTCTTGTTGGCACTGGACTTTACAAAATAGTATGAGTGTATGTAACCAGCCTTTGAATGGATCAGCTTTTCCTTAGTTTATAGACACGTCATTTGAAACTTTTCCCAGGCCATAATTTCCATTACGGGAAAGTTAGTGCAAATTATACTGAGACTTTTGCTTTCCCCAATTCACAGTGAAGTCCAGATGCAGCTGAGTGTTGCTGTAAACTTTATGAGCTTAATATCTAAGAGTCGGGGATTCTGTGCAACACAATAACAGCATCTATGAAAAAGCATTCATGTTCCCATGTGGAGCCCGAGTTTTCTTGCACCAGTCAATGACTAAACATGACTGAACTGAGAACTCTCTAGACAATGCTCAGGAGGCTGACTTATGCGCAGCCACTGCAGCTACAGCATGCCCTGTGACTAGCATGGCCAGGGTATGCACAGCCACTGCAGCTATAGCATGCCCTGTGACTAGCATGGCCAGAGGTCTGACGTTCTGCTGTTCTGCTTCCTGGTTCTTTATCAATCCTTCAGATCCTGTGGTCACCCACGAAGATGGTAACTAGTTAGGAAACTTGGTCCTAGAAGTCAAATCTAAGCCAAAGGCTCAGTCAACAACTGGTGTCCACCATGATGGAGGCTCAGTATCTGAATGAGCAACAGGACTCAGCTCAGCATCAGCTCAGGGAGCTCCAGATCAGACGGGCCAGCACAGACCCGGTGTGAGCTACTGCGTCCCCGCACAGACAGAGGGAGCAAGAACACATGGCAGCCCGCGACAAAAGGAGACAGGAGGAGGCGAGAGGGAGGACTCACATGGGAAGGGTTTGCTGATGGAGCCCAGAGTGAGGCATTCACAGGGGAGGGTGGGAAGCTGGTGTGGCTCCTAGTTCAAGGCAGCGGGCAATGAGGTGAAATCTGCGGGCACTGCAGAAGGACAGTAGGGTTAACCAGACAATACTCATTAATTACAGATTTTTCAAATAGAGATACTTGAGGGGTGGTTCTGAACTGTGGGCAATCCTCTGCAAAGGCAATGTCTAGAGACACTGGAAGGAGTGTGCTAATAGATCCTGCTGAATATCCTACCATGCACATAATCAGATAACCTCACTACAACAAAACCAACCTGACCTCAAGTATCAGTGCTAGGCTGAGAAACCTTGCCAGAGACCCATGTGATGGTTATGAAGAATAGAGCTACTATATGAAGATACTTTTTGGGTCTTCCTATGGTCTAAATCAAGAGGCTAGAAGGTAGCCAGTGAGCAGCAGGGCAGTGACACAAGGCGGCTAGGACCTACATTTGAGGAGCCCTTCCTTCCTTCCTTCCTTCCTTCCTTCCTTCCTTCCTTCCTTCCTTCCTTCCTTCCTTCCTTCCTTTCCTCCTTTCTTTCCCCCCTCTCTTTCTTTCTTTTTCTTTTTTCTGTGTTTTTCCAACAGGGTTTCTCTGTGTAGCTTTGTGACTTTCCTGGAACTCACTATGTAGCCCAGCCTGGCCTCGAACTCACAGAGATCCACCTGCCTCTGCCTCCCGAGTGCTGGGATTAAAGGCGCGCGCCACCACCGCCTGGTGAGCCCTTGCTTTCTTAGTGGAGTCAAAGAAACTGAATTTATTTCCTGAAAGACATCCTGAATTCTTGTCATGTGCTCTTGCTTAGAGGAAATTCTAAGTCAGTAGCTCACGAGTGAGCAAGAAAGATGATTGCAATAGCGTTAACAAAGTCCAAGGCTGCTGGGAAGTTGGTTCAGTTGGTAAAGTGTTTGCCTGGCAAGCACGAAGATGAGTTAAGTGCTCAGCACCCACATCAAATGCTGGGTGTAATGGCAACACGTGAAATCCTAGGGCTGGGGAAGCAGAGACAGGAAGACTCCTGGGGCTCAGGGGTCAGCCAGTCTAACTGCTGAGCGCCAGGACAATGACAGGCTGTCTCCAAGGAGGTGCCTGATAACCAAGGCTTACTGCCGTCCTCCATAGACATGTACACATCACCTACCTATAATACAAGCTGGTGTACGTACACACACACACACACACACACACACACACACACACACACACACACTACAAAAAGCCCCCAATGCTTCAAGAGAAACCAGCAAGTATACTAACTGCTTCAGAAAGGTGGCATGATTCTTTGTGAGGCTCAGGGCAACGTTTTGAAAGCAGTTTCTAAGAGTCTGAACAGAGACTAGCTTGAGCAAGTGAGCAGGAGAAAGTAAGTGGACTGGGAAAGAAGGGCGAGAGAGGCTTGTGTGAAAGGGGCATGAAGTGCAGAGCTAGCTTCCTCGTGGAAGGGCTGACGGGCTCCCTCAGAGTCCACCTTAATTTCACACACAGAGCAGAGCCACTGGGGGAATAAGCCAAGATGGTCCATGTGTTAGAAAATAGTGAACAGAGGTAGGGACGATGGGGGAAATGGATACAAAAGACAAGATCTGGTGAGAGAAGAAACAGAAATACAGGATTTTTCTTATGTGGAGCGAGTGCCTTATTATCAACAATGAAGAACCCCAAACTGGGAAAAACATTTGCTATCCAAGTGAGGTCTGCTTCTCATGTGTGAAGGATGCTGTGCAGAACCAAAAAGTTGGCGCTTCCGAGAAGGGAGGGATATAGGGCTCCTGATGCAGATAGGCACAGAAGTGTTTAAGATCTCATCACAACACCACCCATTCCAAAAGGCAGCAGAGCCACGGTCTGCCCTCACAACAGTGACACACAGTAACAAGCACTCATTAAAGATGCTGTCCTGAAACTCAGCCAACAGTCAGCTCAGCAGGGATAAGGAAAGGCCTGGGGCACACTGCATTTGGAAACAAGTGACTGGTACATTTCACAACTGAGGATAAAAGGCTGGGGTGGGGTGGGGTAGGGTGAGTCAAACTGGGGTCCCCAATTCAGTGTTTAGTGGACCTGGTATGTGAATCTCCAAGGCTTACTAAGGGAATCATATTCTTGTTTCTGTCTTTGTTCTTACTATATTTTTGGTTGTGAGCCTCGCCTTTAAGAGCTGAGCCATCTCTCCATCCCTGTTCTTACTTCTTGGCGTTAAGACAATGTGCCACTCTTCACAAATCTAGCTGCCTCTAACTGTATAAGCCTTAGGATTCTTTTTTATTTCCAAAATATTGCTAAGAATAGTACTTTCAGCCGAGAGTAGAAATGAGGAGTAAATCTCTAGTGTGAGACAGAGCCGTGTTACTCAGAGCTTTAGCTCATAAAGTATTTTGAAATTAAGGCTTGCACTATTGTAAATTGTCACTCTGATAGTCAGCAGCATAACGATGCACAGAAAAACTTAAAACTCATCATTCAAATGAGAGTTAGGGGCTGCAAGATGCTGCTCAACAGACCTTTCCCTCATCTTTACACCACGATGCCCTGGAACATGGCTGCCTGGTAGAAGGGACTACATTTCCCTGCATTCCTTGAAACACTGAGTCTACATCCTGGTTAATAAGATACAGGGCTTTAAAGAAGACTCCTTAAAGGTATGTACTTTCTTTGTAGTAGTTTTCCTCTAGGGTGACTGGAAGAATGACTGTCACTTCTGAATCTACTCTAACGTGAGATAATCTTGTAAATGGAAGTCATCCTGGGCAAAGCAAAGCAGGAGTGTGTGTGGCTGAGCAGGTGAAGGCCCATCTTCCTCCTGGACTGACCACCTCCAGTGCTTCTGCAACCGAGAGAAAGACACCCTCTTCCACTTCAGACACTGCTACTCAATGGCTTCTCAATAAATGAGGCTAAATCAAATCTTCACACAAACAAACAATAAATGCAATACCCTAAACAATCAGAACGCTAGCTCAAAGTTCTACTGAGAAACATGAACTCTTTTATGTCTTTGTTTTTCTGAATTAAAAAAGACATTAGATTTTATCACACTAAATTTACAGAATAACAACAAAACCACACTAAAGTCATACCCACACTGCCACATCAGATATGGCTAACTCCAGTGGGATGGTTAAGGAATGGGAGAAAAAAGAGAACATTATGTCAAATTATGGCTGCTGTGGTTGCTCAAGCCTTTTTCCAGTATTGGTTATTAGTGGGCAATAATGAAGCAAATTGCACATGCATATTGCTCCTGAGTTATCAACAATGCGATGAGCAGTAACCTTTGAAGCTGTCAGGATCTTTTCAGGCAGGCAATTAAAGTGAAAAATGAGAGTGTGCACAACTTCCATCACCCAACACTACATGTACCAACACCACCTACTAACACTGACACTGGAGTGGGCTCAATCTGAATATTTATTAATGCAGATCTGTTCCCATTTGTTCTTCTTCTTTTCTTGTAACCTGAGCTACTCTCACCTGCCAAAAAAAAATGATTTTTTTTTCTTTAAAGGTCAACTCTGACACTACGAATCACATTTATCTGAAACTTACATACACTGTGACATATTTCCTAGCTGCATTAAAATAAACTTTCTTTCCCTTTCCCCTTCAGGAAATAGAAGTTTAGGACAAGCTTGGATTCCAAAGGAGAAAGAAGTTGAGAATGAAGTAATCCCACCTAGAAAAGCACTAAATAACCAAGCTGAAAATAACCAAGGATAATGGAAGTTTATGGAAAGTCAGATACGTATGTCAAGTACTGTGCACAGGTATTGAAAAACTCTCTTCAGTCAAAAAAGAATAAAACAAACAAACAAACAAAAACAACTCTGATCTCCAGCATACTAGACTCTTTGCAACAGATGTTGTCATCTATAAAACTCATACTAGAGAATCATGCAATCAAGTTACAAAATTATAAAACAAAACCAAAAATGCATAAAGTCTTATGTTTTAAGTCAGTTTACAATTTTGTGTTGTGTGGCATCCATAGTTCTTCAAGGTACATGTGGTCTATGGCCACAGGTTCGTCACACTTGCTAGGGGAAGTGCTTCCATTTTAAGAAGATCACATTATATTATAAAAACTAGTATAAAAACACTTGCTGTGAGCTGGAGAATGGGCTCAGTGATTAAGAGCACTGCCTGCTCTTCCAGAGGACCTGGGATCAATTCCCAGCACACATGGCACATGCCACATGGTAGCTGACAACTGTCTATAATTCCAGTTCCAGCGGACCCAACACCCATGGCAGAACACCAATACACATAAAATATATTAAAAAAGAAAGAAAAGAGTTAAAACACTTGCTTTTCTGCTAAAATGTAGGAATTGTTTACTATATGAATGTCTCCTGATTTAAATACCTGTAAGAACTGCAGTGAAATGTCAGAGGTGCCCATGGAGGGAGCTGCCTGACAGACTGGAGCTCCCAGACAAGGATGAAACTCCTGTGCAAAGAGTCTGAGGATCCTATCCTCAAGCTGTTTGGTCTTAGCTATTGCTATCCACCAAGTGCCTGAAGACCAATGATTCTCAACTAGAACTGCACATCAGTACCTCCTGGGTAACTCCAAAGACTCCGAGGGCTTGGCTCCCCTCCAAAGATTCTGGTGTGAAACAAGAAGAGACAATTACCACTAATGACTATGGAGGCCTGGAAATCAGA
>CABHPQ010201288.1:0-20713 GCA_902168405.1 Peromyscus aztecus
GTCAGGGATGGCCTGCAGCGGAGGGACATCCAACCAGATGCAGAAAGGAAGGAAGGAGCAGCCTGGGTGACACTCTGTGGCGGAAGACTGTCCCAGCAGAGGGCCAGTGAGGACCATGGCCTGTGAGCATGGGACAGAAGGTGGTGAGAGGTGAGCCTAGAGGAGCGGGGGGAGTCCTAATTCCAGAAGTCCTTTGCAGTGCTAAGGAGTTCCGTCTTAATTCTAAGTGTGATAAGTCAGAGAGAGAAACCATCTGGCTTAGGCTCTACTTAGGCATAAATACACGCAAAGAAATGCTGGCTAGCCTAGCAAACGATGATTAATTCCCATTGTGGCTTTATTAGTGGTAAAGGGCACAAAAATCACAGTACCAAGCCTGGCATGGACCTAAATACCCAACAATCAATGGTAGAAAGGTAGACTAAACATTACATAGTCATATATCAGAATTTAACTTAAAATGCATTGGATCTATCTATACTGACCTGGAAGGATGTTAAAGAAAAACTAAAGAGAAACGTATCCCTGTGGGCTCTGTGTGTGCCTCTTCCTTCCTCAGCCACACCTCAGGCTCTTCCTGGGAGCATCTTGCCTACAGACAGGTCTGTACATAGGGAGAATACTGATAAAACTAAATCACTCCATGGTATGACATTTACTTACTTGGTGTGGTAAGTGTGGTAGAAGACTGAAAAAAAAGCTATTGTTCTAAAAATATATTGTCTACAATTTAAACTTTTACAATATTTAGTGGTCATAGTGAATGATATTGATGCTATGATATTTGGAAAAGAAACGACCAAGGGCATAAATAATTTCTGCAGGTTAGGGACTCTTCATAAAATAGGTTGCAATGTGTCTGGGTGAGCAGAATTATCAAGGCCAGAGCAGAGAGAGAAAGGGCCTCAGCAGAGGGCAAAACACGACAGCTTCTATGCCGGGGCCGACAGATGGACTCTTTGACAGCTCTTCTGATGGCAAGGGGACACGGTGGGGAGAAGAGCAGAGGGGAGGGGCTTAGGAATTCTGGGCCAACCCAAAACAGCAGGTTACAAGCAGGAAAGAGTGGCAGGATACTCAGACAAAGTGGATACAAATGTTACACAGGGAAAGTCTGAGGAGCTGAAAAATGGGCTGAGGGAAAGAAATAGAAGATGGCTTTCTGGAGTCTAGAAAGCTTGGTGTTTTCTAGACTAATGGGCAGGTAGACACCACTGAACGATCCTGTCAAGAGACCATTTTGGAGGGGAAGCGATATAAAGGGTTGGCATTGGGTTAGTGCAGCCTGCCTAGAATGTTCCGGTGGCCACAGAAGTGAGGCAGCCAGAAATGAGGATTTAAAGAAACTGGGGCAGAGGGGTCAAGGAATCCTCTTCAGGTGACAGCTAAGTTCATGGAATGCAATGAGTACAGTCAGGGAAGGAAAATGCAAGAGACTAATACAGAGAAAGCTAGAATTCTGGGGACAGAGCTCAGGGAAAAACTCACTATTTGCATGACAAAGAGGTAGAAGCAACCAGTCAGAAGCAGTTAACAGCTGAAGAAAGACAAAGGATTTATTTATGTCAGGGTCTCCGTAGCCAGGCTGGCCACAAACTGGCTACTGTCAAAGGGGTGGAAAAAGGGGTTTTCAAAACCAAAGTGGCATTACCAGTGTAAGCAGGGTACAGCTGAAGAAAGATGCCATATTTACCCATAGGAAAAAGACTGGTAGGGAGGAATTCCTAGGATGGAGACCTTACAATACACGTACGCGACATGACCCAAAGGCACCAAGGAGAAGGGGTCTGAAGCCCCAGAAAGACGGATGTGCTGTGCTGTGCTGGCCATGGGGACAGCTTTGAAGAAAGCAGGAGGAAGGGAAGAACATGGAGGAGAGATCCAGGTGAACTAGGAAGTGAAAGGAGGCATTCAGACCAAAGACTGACATGGCCTCTGCTCAGCTCGTTAGCTGTCAGCATAAACTGATGTGGGGTGGGGAGTTCCTTTGGGGATCCCCAGCATACTGGGAAACGTTAGAAACTAAGCGTGTTCAACCAAGTAAGTTTCACTAGAAAGGAAAAGACTGTGGGACAATGCGGAAGATATAGCTGAGTTGGAGAGCCTACGTTTGCCATGGGGTGCCTCACAGTGCTTTTCTGGAGCAAGTCCCAGTAGCTGCAGGGTAGAGAGATACACATGAGTTTTATCTGAGGCCAAGGACTGAAGACAGTGAGGCACAAGCTCTTGGGGACAAGGGAATGCATCTAAATGGTAGATTCAGAGCAGCTACCCAGCAGTCACCCTGATTGTAGAGGCACATCAAGGCAGGAAGGACTGAGTTACTAGAATTCTGAGACCAATGTAGCTCCAGGGAGGCCACACGAAGGAGCAGCGTGGGAGAATGTCAGTGGGGAAACTGTTTGGGACAGAGTCCTGGAAATGGCAAGGAAACCAAGAGAAAAATCCATGCTTATTTCTAGATGGTTTTTAGAATCAGTGAACTGTTTTGAAAAGAAAAAAATCCAATCTCAAGAAAAATATTAAAAATAAGAAAAAAAGTCACATAGGTTAGAACTGGACTCAAACATGTGTAAAATGAGTCAGAAATCCTGATGAGTAAACACAAGAGAGACTAAAACTAAACTGGCCTGAAACAAGGTAGATGTGTGAGCAGCCTGTTGAGAGCAATGACTGCCCCAGGGATGAGCTGTCAGCTCTGGGGGCCAGAGGCCCGGACCTAGTGTGGTATCATCTACAAAGCTTTGCCGACTCTCCTTTCCTACAGTGTTTTTTTCTTCCAGCAATATAACCAAATTTTTTTGGAGTAAGCCAAAACACCAGAGAGGGCTCTTTTCAGCCTCCCAGTGTCCCACAAGAATATATGGTCCTTGTACAGCGCAGTGACCAGGCCAGGTTGGCAGGGAGACATTGCAAGGGAAATGTGGCCAGCAGCCATCTCAACTTTGTTTCAATGGATGTCCATAGAACACGGGCTAAGAAAACGGTAGCTCAAGGTCTGGCATTTGAAACCTAACAGCATGTAACATGTTTATGGCATGCATTAGGCCACAGACTTCAGATCGGCCCACAAAGGAGGGAGCTAGGGAAGCAAGGTTTGTATTGCAATAACCATGACTGTTCTTAGAAGACATAAACAGGTGCTTTTATGAAGAAAAAAAATCTGCGCTCTTAGATTTAAAAATCGAATGCTTCAGTCTTGTTTGTATAAACAAGAGAAGGCTAGTGCACGCTTTGCTAATTACAGCATGTTCTACGAGGCTATGACTGATTAGAACCTGGCATAAATGAGGTCAACTGAAAAAGCAAGAGCGAGAGGTGGGGGGGGTTAGGAGAGGTTCTGGAGTGAGAAGAAAGGGGGCAAAAGGAAGAAAGCTTTCAGTAAACAGTTTACATTCTAGTAGGAGAAATCAAAACCAAGAATCCAGACTCACTTGATTTTTATTCAAAACAAGCTCTTAGTCAGCATATCTTTACTCTGAACCCTTGAACACAGTGACGGGGCTTTCAAGTCCGTTCATCCAAGCACCGTTTAGACCTCTCCGACAGGGCCTCTGCTGAGGCCTCTCAGTGTCCCCCTTATCTCAGGGAAAACTGTACTTCTAGTGGTTTCTTAGTATACATCAGAGGCTGTGATGTTGGATATTACCATGGAGACTGCTGGGGTTTCCTTTAGCTCCCAGTTCAACTTTAGGCTGATCAATCTCAACTCATACAGATTTTATATTTGCTTAGGTCAAATTTATAGAACCCCAACTATATCTGAAGACCATCTAGCTCAGTCTGCCTCCTCTGAGGGTCTTATAGGATGTTGATTTCAAGCACTATTGCTCCTAGAACAAAGTATTTATTTAGAATCTGAGACCCTTCTGTTATCAGTAACATGATTATAGAGTGTTACCATGTTTCCATGCTGATCAGGCTGGGATATACCATGGTCTTTCTTCCATTCCCACCCCTGTAGGGGCTGCTTACCCTGATCATGTGCAGTGTATTTCCAGCCTGGGCTCATGGAGGACCCTGTGGTGGTTTAAACGAGAATGTCCTATATAGGTTCAGATGTTTGAATACTTGGTCCCTTGTTGGTGATGCTTTTTGGGTAGGTTTAGAAAGTGTGACTTGCTGGAGGGGGTGTGTGTCACTGAGGGCAGGCTATGAGGTTTCAAAGCCACCCATCACTCCCACTTCTCTCTCTCTCTCTCTCTCTGCTTTGTGTTTGCAGTGAAGATATGAGCCCTCGACTTCTTGTTCCAACTGCCATGGCCGCTGCCTTTTGCCTCTGCTCTACCGTCTGGAACTGTAAGCCCAAATGAACTCTCTCTTCTGGAAGTTGCCTTTGTCATGGTGGGGCATTACGGCAACAGTTGGAGAGGAACTAACTAATACATACCCTCGTGCAGATTACCAGAACATCTGTAGCAGCCCCCTTGTTTCCAGTCAGCTTCCACCCTAGTCATATACAAAGTCCACATATACAAACGTGTGTACACACAGGAATCCCAGCACCCATAGCTCTAACTTTAGTTCTGATGTTTGGCTTTTCAGCCCTGAGGAGTGGCTCTGCTGTACTCAGGCTTCACCTTTCACACTATGGTAAGGATACCTTCCTAAGTGTGAGTTGGTGGTGCTGACCCCTCGAGCTGTCCTTCTCTCAGGGACCAGTCTTGAACTACCTACTGTCTAGAGCCTGAACACCATTATCTCATATAAGTTCTCTAGCTACGGGGAGAAGGCAATTAGTGATAGCTGTTGCTTAGTACATTTCTATGTTGTAAGTTGGATGGATGCTGAGTCCAAGTATGCAATTTTAATTTTTTCCCCAAAGATTCTTCTATGAAAATGGGCAGTTTTTACAGAAGAATTCTTACAGTTTTCAGAATCATTTATGCACTTACTTATTATTCACAAGAGAATTTATACATTCTTCAGTAAAGATCACTAAGGGTCAACAATGGGCTCAGCATCGTCGTGGAGGCTGGGCAGTGAGAATGTCCCTGCATCCATGAAGCTTATTCCATGGGGTAAATTATCCTGGCCTCCTCCACAGCAGCACTGTCTCCGCTACCGTCTCCTTCACTGGTGCCTTGATAAGAGAAAGGACAAGGTCTTCTGCTTACGTGGTATCACTTACGTCATGGGTGCTGCCATTTGTTTTATGTGAATCAATCACCTCAATACATCACTGAAGGAATTACTCGAGGTGAGGGAAACAGACAGGGGTGTGCCATCTGCCACACAGCTCATGAACAGCACACAGGACTCTAGGATGAACAGCCTGACTCTGTATCATGTCTAAATGAGAGAAAGGGAAGAAACACCTCATGAGGAAAACACTGGGCATAAAAATTAGAAGGTGATTGAGTGAGCATGTTTGGGCACAATTTTGTCTTCTTTTCTCTAGCTGATCATGAGAAAAAAGGAAGTTCTGCGTTTTGAATTAGAAAAAAAGAACAGAAAGCCATTCTGTATAAAACCTCATTCCTTGGGGAAGCTGAGGAGGGAGGTGGAAGTGATATGTATCTTAGCAATTTCAAATGATGTTTTCAGAACACTAGTCCCATTAGGTGCCTCAAGCAAAAGTACCCAAGAACCACATCAGAATTATGTCATCCCTTTTAGAGCCTGAAAACAGATTTCAAGCATAGAGGAAGAGGATGTGATATGCCCCGCTGTGCAGAAAACTTTGAATTGGGATGGGGAATAATTTGCAGCCATCTGGCCTTGAACTTGTGATTCTCCTGCCTCAGCTTCCCAATTGCTGGGGGTCACAGGTGTGCAACACCATATCCAGCATATCTATTTCACTTAACTCAAGCTCCCCAGCATTAAAGCCTAGAGTATCCTCCTGTGAGTAAACAGCCATGTGGGAGGGCTCTTGAATCACTCTTGAAATTAATGTTCTAGGAAAAACTGTCATTCAACTTTCAGAGTGAACATTAAAGCAAATTCCAATCATTCTTAGAGGTCAGTCTACAGCTCACTGCACCAAGCAGTGCAGGAGTCTTACAAGGAGAATCAGAGCTGTAATAGAGTTAGATATTAACTTTGCTCAGCAGCAGATGATGAGAATGAAGCCCAAGACAGCACTCATTTGCAGTCATACATGATGACTCTTCGCGTCTTAGACCAAATGCTGTATGTAATGAAAATTAAATGGATCTGGAAATTCCAATTTATGTTATTTTTTTTCAACTTATGTTATCTTAATAAAAATATTCTGGAGAGAACACAGAATAATTGACAACCTTGCCCATGTATTACATTACATCTTTAATGCTATCTCCAACAACTATTTCTGGAGAGTCACAAGTGATTAAAAAGTTACCTTATAGCCAGGAGTGGTGGTGCACACCTTTAATCCCAGCACTCCGGAGGCAGAGGCAAGCACATCTCTGTGAGTTCAAGGCCAGCCTGGTCTACATAGTAAGTTCCAAGACAGTCAGAACTATACAGTGAGAACCTGTCTTGAAAAAGCCCCAAAGTTACCTTGTTTCCTTAAGGCAGCAACCTGAACTGCTCAGGCAATAACCTGAAGAAATATCCAGGGGCAGCACATGCTCTTCAGCAAGCACTTGGTGGAGGTTCATCTGTTTTCCTTAGCAGCTCATCCATCCCAACCTCTTGGGTGTCTTGGGTGACTAATGGTGGAGGACAGTTGCCCGTGTTCTCTCTGCCCCTTTCTTACCGGCTGCAGAGCCACGGTATCCATCCCCACTGTAGTTGTTAGGTTGGCATCTGCTTCTTCCAATCAACCCAGCTCCAACTTTGTGCTGGAGCAGTATCTTGCAAAGGAATTCACGGACACCTCACGTACAGGTTTTAGACAGTCTCCATTGTTCTCTCTGAGCAAGCTGCTGACATGCAGCTATACTGGGTGTGGTAACTGCTCTATATTATTTTATGTCTTTGTCCCCTCTGACCAGGTGTCCTATCATGTGTATGCAACATTATTCTTCCTATTTTCCTCTTTTCTTCATTGAGTACTTAACTCTCTGATATCCCAATAAATCTGGCTACACAACGGTTAGATTCCAGAGCCCACTGCTCACATTTGACCCCAAGTCCCCCCAGGGTACTATCATCTGTTTTTAAAAATTACATTATATACTTGTTTATTCATTTATTCGTGTGTGTGTGTGTGTGTGTGTGTGTGCGCCATATTGCATGTGTGGAGATCAGAGAACAACTTGAAGAGTCAGTCTTCTTCTACCATCTGGATCCTGGGGATTGAACTCAGGTCATCAGGCTTGGCGGCAAGCACCTTTGCCTGCTGGTCTATATCACTAGCCCCTATTTACCATTTTCTTTCTTGTTTTCTCATGCGTGTACTGTAAGGTTTTCCAAGGCCTACATGACACATAGTATTGCAGCAGGTTGAATGCAAAATCCCAAAGCTAGGTAGTTCCTACGAAGCAGTCCATTAGCTAGAACCACTTTCAAGGTAATTAAGGATTTTCCCTTCTGCCTTTAAATGTCTGTTGTGCTTACCACATTATGTTAAGTGGGCAGAACAATTTAAAATAGGTTAAGCAAAGAATAGGTTTTTATATAATTGCTGCTTCTCTTTAAAACAGTACAGAAGGGAAACTCTATACTAGGAATCATAACTCTCAGCTGCAGTGTTATTGCAAAAGGGGTTGAATAACAAGATCCCATTTCAAAAACAAAACAAAGCCAAACACAAACAAACAAAAATGGAACCCAGAAACAAAACAACAAAAACAAAGAAACAAGAGCATGATTTTCTGTCACAGTCAGGATTCTGCTATCAAGCGGGCATTTCTCCAACCTTAGAGCCCTCTTCCTCCATCAGAAGCGGCTTTGTCTAAATGCTGGCACTAGGCTTTTCTTCTCTCACGGTCCCTCTTCTTTGCATTACAGCCAGGTTTTCAGCTCTCAATGGTTTGAAACTCTTTTTTGTTCCCCCACCAGGTTTTTATTTACTCCCAACAAACAAACAGTGGACGTGCCTACCACACGAGGAGTGCTAAGTCCCCAATATAGCATATCCCCCCAAAAAGGGTCTTTTGTTCAGCAGTGGTAACCTGGCAAGCTTACATATACTTTCTTCATAGCAAGGTCACTAGTAAGCTTGCTAGTCTGCTAGAGATGTCTGCTCCTTTAGACTAGATCTGTCAACACTAGTAGGCTATCTAGTAGAGTTCCATGAATATATAACTGAAGATTTTTCAGCTCTCTTGCTAAGTATTGGAAATAGCACGGAATCTGTGAAAAACTCAGATATCTTTATGTAATCTGATGCAATTATTAAGGTATTCTAACAACATATGTCAAAAATATGGGTGATGAAAGACTAGAGATATCTTATGCTACTCCTTGGAGAGTCTGATGAACAGGAAATCAAAAAATGATATTGCTTTGAAAACATGTTTCATTACAAGTACTTGAAGCCGAACACAGGTGGCTAACTCACAGCTCTGTCTGGGCAGGAATTAACTATGTTTCCTAAAATGACACCAAAATAGGAGTGCAGATAATTCAGGGGCAGAGTTCCTCTCCAGACCCTGGTCCACATTCGGGCATCAAGAGACCGAAAAAGATCTTTGCCTTATGGGAAAGGGGCAGCCAATAGAAATACCTCTACTGAATTATGGGCAGAGAGTTCTCACTCTTATTAAAAACTAATTTCGCTCTTACTCTCCGCACTTTGCTTTGAGAGTGTGTGTTTTCTTAACCCAAAGATGACTCCAAGTTCTTGCCCCCAAATTACTGTCTCCTTAATTATTTGAGTTGGTGGAAACACTAAGTCTTCTTTTAGGTTTGATATTCAAGCACAAAACAGTTCTTTAAAGTTAGGCTCAGAATCAATTTAAGTGAAAACTCATGTTACTCTACACACATTGGGCAGCTGCTGACAGTGTTTCTACTAAAAGATGAGCTGTTACAAAATGACTTTCTAAAATTCAATGATTTCAATTTGTTAGAGTCCAACATATTCTGATATTACAACTGTGTTTTGAATTCATAAAAATGTACCTTTTCACCCCAAGATTTAAAAGGTTCACTCAAACATAAATCCACTAATCTCTCACACTGCCCCAGGAAGTCAAAAGAGCATGTTCTAACTCTGCATACAAAATACTTCCAAAATGAGCTTGTAAATCAGCCGTGTTTTCAGACACATGCACAGGGGGCTACAATCTATATCCTTCAACAGAGAAACAAGAAATCTCCACGTAGAGGTTGCTTTAAAATGATCTAATCCGCACGTTTTTAAACTGAAAGCATTTACTGGTAAAAAGATACATCTAACAAGCAAAGCAGCAGCAAACAGCAGCTGTCCTTCTGGATGGCTTACCTATTAATGTAACTGAGGGCAACATAGGTCGGCTGCTGCAATTCTTGCTTTTCCAAAACACGTGGATCTGTATCTGCAATAAAACACAATTACGATTTTTTTTAGGATTTTTTTTTTTTTTTACATCAGAATATATGAGTCTCCCTAACATAAAGTAACAGAGAGAAAAAGATTGATTTAGAATAGGGAAACTCAGTTCACAAAGCATAATGATTTGTTCATTCATTCATAAAAACAAGATATTACATTGCTTTTCAAGAAATTCCAAACATCAACAGTGATAAAACGCCCATCTGTCACACAAGCTCTTGCGCAACCCCCTCATAAAGACTGGCTTTGCTTGCGTACAGTTACAATGCTGGCATGGTTTTCGTGTTTCATCGGCCTAAGAAAGCAAGCCTCTGTTAATTATGCTCACTTCAATACTGGAACAAATTAGTTTACATTGTAAAGCTTCATCCATTTGAAAATCTATGGAGTATTGTTTTTGCTCACTGAACACTTCTGAGTCCAGAGTCATATTCTGGAGGGCTCTCCTCCTTTTTGAATGTACAATGAATTGATTACAGCTTTTCTAGACTCTTAATCAGAAGTCCTCTTAGTGCTTCGGAGTCAACAGGCAGCGCATTCCCCAGGGTCTCCCCGCAAAGAGGCAGAGTGCCGCACCACAGCAGCACAGAATGCCGCACCGCACAATGGCGCTTCTCCAGTGTGGGCCAGTAACGAATGTCCTCCTCACAACCAGAAGCATATTCTCAAGCTTCACACGGGGGCAATCACTTCCTAAATAGATGTAAAAGAATAATCACATAATACAGGGGCAGGGGAGTCACTGTGTGTTGCTTTTATGAAGAAAGGTTAAAGCATTTCACACTGATTTCTTTTCATTAGAACCTCATCCATACCATCACATGATTAAAGGTCTCTCAGCTGCCCTTGGCAGGAACTCCTCTGATGTCATGACAGGCGGTGTTTCGAGCACCTCTGCACGTGGTGGGTGTGAGACACACTAACTCCAATGTGCGTTACCAGGTGACAGGAAGGAAGGGGCATGGCGGCAGAGAACACGGGTGGCCAAAACAATTAGACTGACATTGCTTTTGACCCTCAGACTATGCGCCTGGGCAGCAGAGCCAGCTTCATTCACTACTTTCTTCATTCATGAGAGTCTCACGTTCACTCTATCGTTTTTCCTGTGCCAAGAATTCCAGGGAACTCTATTCAGGACTCTTCCTTCCTTGGTCTCTGTCACTGTAAGCCCTTGAAAGCTGAATCAGGAACAAGGGACAAAGAATCTCCGAAAGGCTCCACCAAGCCCTGTCTCAGGGCTTTGGCAGAGCAGATGAGACCAGATCCATAAGTCACATTTCCTCCCCTTTTCCCTCCACTTCCTTACGCAGCTGCGGCTGCAGCCTGGTCACTGGTTTAGGGACAAGCTCAGCAGCTGTCAAGGTACAAGGAAGGCACTTCTCAAGGGACATGATTTGCTTTTCTCTTTCTGTCTTTCCTCCCCCCTCCCCACCAAGACAGAGGTTCTGTGTAGCCCTGGCTGTCCTGGAACTTGCTTTGTAGACCAGGCTGGTCTTGAACTCATAGAGATCCGCCTGCTTCTGCCTCCCGAGTGCTGGATTAAAGGCATGAGGGGGACATGGCTTTCAAACACAACCCTTAGCACTTATCCAAGTCTGCTGTAACCTCCACATATCTTCGCTTTTCTGTGCAGAACATGCTTGCTGGAGGAGAGCGCACAGAACCGCATTTCAGAGGGAAAATGTCTTGTCTACACAAACAGCCACTGGCATGCTGGACAGGCCATGGGTGCAAATGGTGACTGATGTGCCAAAGTAACAGATGAGATCGGAGACAGAAATTGTGAAAATAAGAAAAGGAAGTTAGAAAAATGAGCAAAAGCAAAAAAACCCAGTGGAAGGTTTCCCAAGTCCCCACACAACAATTCATATTTGGCTTAGGTGTGGATGGGGGAGCCATGCTTTTGTGATGTATTGTTACAGAGTTATTTTTAACTAAATGAGCACTACTTTGAGCTTACAATTTGTATATCAAAGGGGTTAACGCCATCTTTCATTTTCTCTTTGTTCTTGTGGCCAGCTTCCTATCAGTTTTCCTACAAACCATCCTCTAATCATCCCCCATTATTATACTTTGTACTTTCTAAAGTTATTTTAAATGCTGCTTTCCCAAGTTATCCTGATTTTCATTTTTCTCGTGTGTGTGTGTGTGTGTGTGTGTGTGTGTGTGTGTGTGTGTATGTGTGCGTGTGTGTGTGTGTGTGTGTGTGTGTGCATCAACCATGTTCAACACTTTGTTTGCAAAGCGAGATTCGCAAATTCTATTTTATTTTCCTTCAACATATTCTATAACCTACATTTGACATGTCTACATTGCCTCAAATTATAAGTTGGAGGCAGACTTCTGGAAGCTTCTAAATGTCACCTTCTCTGAAACACAACAACCACTGGAAGTTCCTTAAGCATAAAGCACCCCCTGCCCCTTTATCTAGAATGCAGACTCTAGCAAGCAATAAGACATCAGAACATTCTGGACAAACACCCCCAAACCTCAACCTTCCTTTTAGATTAAATAATTCTTTAAAACAACCTTAATTAGAACAAACATCTACCAAAGCTTTGTTACCTTGAAAATGAAACGATGTACTTGGTGCAAGCCAGGAGAGACTGAAATAAGGTTACTGGAGAGACCACATCAACTGCTGGTCCCAAATAAGCATGGGTCCCATCACTGGCTTGCTGGCTGTCGTGTGGGGATTATGACTTGCCATTTTATAGATTTTAATCATGCTGCTGAGCATTTCACATTCAGTAAAAGTATAATAGCTGCTTTCATTATTTCCCCCTCTCTGACAGCAACGTAACTTTCTGGTGCTCAACACTGTGCAAGGAAAGGACTCCAGAGGCAGACTGGCTCTGCAAAGTAGGATGCTTCCCCAGCTCTGTCAGGATGTCATGTCTCCTCCACAGGCTCTGAAGGCAAAAGGAACATCATCACTGGGTACCACTAGATAGTGTTGAGTTCAAATAAAAAGAAAAGCTTCCTTATACTATGCACCATGCTCTTCAGAAATGGGTTTGCACATGGTAAGCTACTACAATAAGTAATGTAAAAAGAGACCAAACGGCCATCTAACATCATCTCCTAGGTAGTTCTCTGGCTTATTTGTTCATAGTGCCAATAAAATGAGGAAGGGAGCTGTTGGATGCAGCTTCTCAGAGATATAATTCACTTTAAAGTGCTCCGTAGATAAAACACTTGAATTTTTCAAATTCATATGATGTTCCTTAAGCAGGCAATTTGGCAATTTGTATAATGTGGCCAAGGTACAAGGACACACAACAGCACTCTTATACTTTCATATGACCAAGGAGTGACAGGAAGAGAAACTTAAGACTTTCTAGTGGGGCAGGGCAGTATCAAAGAGAAAAAAGGACACAGATTATGACTGTCTCTGCCCCAGGACAGTCCTGCTAAGTTTCTGAAACAGCAAACTGTAAACAGGCTGGCAATGGGCATCGTCTGTCACCATCCCAGGGAGGGATTTTGTTCTGTGGTGAGAACTGAGCTATTGAGCTCCAGCCCCAGGTACAAAGTGAAAGCTTTTCCTAGTCGTGATCCTAGCAATCATGGACTGAATTGAACTGAAAAGTCCTCATTGTCACAATACTAGTTCCAATTGTTTTTCAAACAATAGCAGCTAATAAAATAAGATCAAATAAAAATGTAAATAAATACTAAAACTAAAACAAAGTTAGGTGATGGTTGAGCCTGGGAAGGAACACTTCACCTCCTTTCAGTAAGAATGAGAACTGTGATGTGTACGACAGAAGGCTCACAGCTGCCTCGCTCAGCCCTGAAGCCCTGTTCATCTGTTACAGTCTCTACCACTGACAACCAATGCTTGGGACTTGTAACTTTTTTTGGGGGGGGTGGGAGTCTCATGTAGTCCAGGCTGGAGTCAACTTGCTATGTAAAGTGGATAACCTTGAACTCCTGCCTCCACCTCCAGAGTTGGGTGCTAGGATTACAGGTGTGTATCACCACACTGTTTTTTGTTTGTTTGTTTTTGTTGTGTGATATTTTTAATAAACAATCATTCCTAGTGCCATCTTCAAGCAAGCAAGCAAACAAACAAACAAAACCCCTCCACTGGTGTTATTTGGTGGGTCAACCAACACTAGTAATGAACTTATGGGCTTTGGTTGTGACTTTACTGTACCTTGCTGGGACTTTCTATACCTAGAATTACTTAGATTTAATAAGGTCAGAAAACAGCTCTGTTGCCTCTCAAGCAAAACTAAACAAACGTCCCTGGTGACCTGTAGGTTTGGGAGCCACTGTGAACAAGGGATGTGCTTTTGGTCTGTGTTGGGGGCGGGTGGGGGGGTAAAAGGAAGTGTGTGGGAGGGCTGGAGGTTGTAGCAGTAGAAGACCTCAGAGAGTCAGGTGCCCACCCAGCCAGAGAAGTGATTGAGGAGCTGGCCTGGAACCTTCACTTTTCTTTGTAATCATTCGGTGATTCTGATACTAAGGGTGCAGCCAGCTTTCATCCTTCCCCTCAGCTGTTAAACGTCCAAAGACAGATAGCAGTCTGTCCAGCACACTCCCTCGCAGCATTCTGGGTAGGGCTTGTCCAACCCTCCCCTTTGCTCTCAGACCTCCCGTCAGCAGTCAGCACCATGAGAATATCCAGGAAGACTTGGCGTATCGACTCTTCCCACTGCTGCCGCACTTGCTCTCCAGTGCCCAACAAATACACACAGGGGCAGACAGCTGATTAATCCCACGATGAGAATTAAACATGGGAGATCCGTCAAGCACATTTGTTTCCTTTACCATTCAGGGCTCCAGGAAAATGATGTGGTTGGTAGGAAAAAAAACCACCAAGGGGAGTAAACAGGAGACAGAAACAGGAGACAAGTTATTTCAAACAGTGTTTTGGGACATAACAAAAGAATATGAGAACATAAAGAGGCTCAGCTAAAGTTACCATCTCCAGAGCCTATAGTGGGGACACACGAGCCAGGAGCTGAGCCTTGCAGAAGCCCCGAGAGACCCTGCACTCAAAGGTGCCAGCTATGGCATGGAGAAAGTTCAGAGCTTAAAACAGAGAACTCTTTGAGAGGTGACGAAGACAACTCCAGGTCACCAAGTGCCTATGATGGAGGGACAGAGGACGGGGGAGGGCAAGGCTAGAAACAGGAGTGCAGAACGCTGGCAATCAGTCAGGACTCTTTCTGATTCCATTGAGCAGGTGTCGGGGAAGAAGAGCCCAGATGTTGACATCTGGTGATTCCCTAATTAAATGATCGGCCTGTAGTTACATCCATAGCCAACAAGCTCCACCTGTGCCTCCAGCCCAGGCTTCTAGCAGCTTTTCACCGCTGTGGTGCTAAGGCTGAGCCAGTGACACTCAGGGAATGATGACTGAGCACCGCAGGCAGTCTGGACCCGAGTGAACGCCACCAGCACAAACACAAGGAAAGGGCAGAAGAGAGGGAAGAGCGAGGGCGGGAGAGGAGAGAGGGGCAGGGATGTGGGAATGACAGCACAGACCACGGAAGCACGCGCGTCTCTGTGACAAGCTTCCTTAAATGAAGCTGGCACCATCAGGGCTAGAGGCAGAAGCTCCGGGTTCTGAGTCTTCCTGAGCCAGGATTCCGATCACCAGCAGGTGAAGTCAGTTCGCTGCTCCCACCCAGTTGTAACTCTGGACTCCACACAGACTTTATAGCCGTCTTACAAGCCCAGTACATTTTTGTTGCAACTTTTACTCCATTTTTAAGACTAAATTTGTTGAACCAACAATTTACAAAGACTGACTTTTAAAATTCATTGCTGGTTTACTTCAGATGCTGAAATAAATATTTCTTGTTGGCACTGGACTTTACAAAATAGTATGAGTGTATGTAACCAGCCTTTGAATGGATCAGCTTTTCCTTAGTTTATAGACACGTCATTTGAAACTTTTCCCAGGCCATAATTTCCATTACGGGAAAGTTAGTGCAAATTATACTGAGACTTTTGCTTTCCCCAATTCACAGTGAAGTCCAGATGCAGCTGAGTGTTGCTGTAAACTTTATGAGCTTAATATCTAAGAGTCGGGGATTCTGTGCAACACAATAACAGCATCTATGAAAAAGCATTCATGTTCCCATGTGGAGCCCGAGTTTTCTTGCACCAGTCAATGACTAAACATGACTGAACTGAGAACTCTCTAGACAATGCTCAGGAGGCTGACTTATGCGCAGCCACTGCAGCTACAGCATGCCCTGTGACTAGCATGGCCAGGGTATGCACAGCCACTGCAGCTATAGCATGCCCTGTGACTAGCATGGCCAGAGGTCTGACGTTCTGCTGTTCTGCTTCCTGGTTCTTTATCAATCCTTCAGATCCTGTGGTCACCCACGAAGATGGTAACTAGTTAGGAAACTTGGTCCTAGAAGTCAAATCTAAGCCAAAGGCTCAGTCAACAACTGGTGTCCACCATGATGGAGGCTCAGTATCTGAATGAGCAATAGGACTCAGCTCAGCATCAGCTCAGGGAGCTCCAGATCAGACGGGCCAGCACAGACCCGGTGTGAGCTACTGCGTCCCCGCACAGACAGAGGGAGCAAGAACACATGGCAGCCCGCGACAAAAGGAGACAGGAGGAGGCGAGAGGGAGGACTCACATGGGAAGGGTTTGCTGATGGAGCCCAGAGTGAGGCATTCACAGGGGAGGGTGGGAAGCTGGTGTGGCTCCTAGTTCAAGGCAGCGGGCAATGAGGTGAAATCTGCGGGCACTGCAGAAGGACAGTAGGGTTAACCAGACAATACTCATTAATTACAGATTTTTCAAATAGAGATACTTGAGGGGTGGTTCTGAACTGTGGGCAATCCTCTGCAAAGGCAATGTCTAGAGACACTGGAAGGAGTGTGCTAATAGATCCTGCTGAATATCCTACCGTGCACATAATCAGATAACCTCACTACAACAAAACCAACCTGACCTCAAGTATCAGTGCTAGGCTGAGAAACCTTGCCAGAGACCCATGTGATGGTTATGAAGAATAGAGCTACTATATGAAGATACTTTTTGGGTCTTCCTATGGTCTAAATCAAGAGGCTAGAAGGCAGCCAGTGAGCAGCAGGGCAGTGACACAAGGCGGCTAGGACCTACATTTGAGGAGTCCTTCCTTCCTTCCTTCCTTCCTTCCTTCCTTCCTTCCTTCCTTCCTTTCCTCCTTTCTTTCCCCCCTCTCTTTCTTTCTTTTTCTTTTTTCTTTGTTTTTCCAACAGGGTTTCTCTGTGTAGATTTGGCGCCTTTCCTGGAACTCACTCTGTAGCCCAGCCTGGCCTCGAACTCACAGAGATCCACCTGCCTCTGCCTCCCGAGTGCTGGGATTAAAGGCGTGCGCCACCACCGCCTGGTGAGCCCTTGCTTTCTTAGTGGAGTCAAAGAAACTGAATTTATTTCCTGAAAGACATCCTGAATTCTTGTCATGTGCTCTTGCTTAGAGGAAATTCTAAGTCAGTAGCTCACGAGTGAGCAAGAAAGATGATTGCAATAGCGTTAACAAAGTCCAAGGCTGCTGGGAAGTTGGTTCAGTTGGTAAAGTGTTTGCCTGGCAAGCACGAAGACGAGTTAAGTGCTCAGCACCCACATCAAATGCTGGGTGTAATGGCAACACGTGAAATCCTAGGGCTGGGGAAGCAGAGACAGGAAGACTCCTGGGGCTCAGGGGTCAGCCAGTCTAACTGCTGAGCGCCAGGACAATGACAGGCTGTCTCCAAGGAGGTGCCTGATAACCAAGGCTTACTGCCGTCCTCCATAGACATGTACACATCACCTACCTATAATACAAGCTGCTGTACGTACACACACACACACACACACACACACACACACACACACACACACACACTACAAAAAGCCCCCAATGCTTCAAGAGAAACCAGCAAGTATACTAACTGCTTCAGAAAGGTGGCATGATTCTTTGTGAGGCTCAGGGCAACGTTTTGAAAGCAGTTTCTAAGAGTCTGAACAGAGACTAGCTTGAGCAAGTGAGCAGGAGAAAGTAAGTGGACTGGGAAAGAAGGGCGAGAGAGGCTTGTGTGAAAGGGGCATGAAGTGCAGAGCTAGCTTCCTCGTGGAAGGGCTGACGGACTCCCTCAGAGTCCGCCTGAATTTCACACACAGAGTAGAGCCACTGGGGGAATAAGCCAAGATGGTCCATGTGTTAGAAAATAGTGAACAGAGGTAGGGACGATGGGGGAAATGGATACAAAAGACAAGATCTGGTGAGAGAAGAAACAGAAATACAGGATTTTTCTTATGTGGAGCGAGTGCCTTATTATCAACAATGAAGAACCCCAAACTGGGAAAAACATTTGCTATCCAAGTGAGGTCTGCTTCTCATGTGTGAAGGATGCTGTGCAGAACCAAAAAGTTGGCGCTTCCGAGAAGGGAGGGATATAGGGCTCCTGATGCAGATAGGCACAGAAGTGCTTAAGATCTCATCACAACACCACCCATTCCAAAAGGCAGCAGAGCCACGGCCTGCCCTCACAACAGTGACACACAGTAACAAGCACTCATTAAAGATGCTGTCCTGAAACTCAGCCAACAGTCAGCTCAGCAGGGATAAGGAAAGGCCTGGGGCACACTGCATTTGGAAACAAGTGACTGGTACATTTCACAACTGAGGATAAAAGGCTGGGGTGGGGTGGGGTAGGGTGAGTCAAACTGGGGTCCCCAATTCAGTGTTTAGTGGACCTGGTATGTGAATCTCCAAGGCTTACTAAGGGAATCATACTCTTGTTTCTGTCTTTGTTCTTACTATATTTTGGTTGTGAGCCTCGCCTTTAAGAGCTGAGCCATCTCTCCATCCCTGTTCTTACTTCTTGGCGTTAAGACAATGTGCCACTCTTCACAAATCTAGCTGCCTCTAACTGTATAAGCCTTAGGATTCTTTTTTATTTCCAAAATATTGCTAAGAATAGTACTTTCAGCCGAGAGTAGAAATGAGGAGTAAATCTCTAGTGTGAGACAGAGCCGTGTTACTCAGAGCTTTAGCTCATAAAGTATTTTGAAATTAAGGCTTGCACTATTGTAAATTGTCACTCTGATAGTCAGCAGCATAACGATGCACAGAAAAACTTAAAACTCATCATTCAAATGAGAGTTAGGGGCTGCAAGATGCTGCTCAACAGACCTTTCCCTCATCTTTACACCACGATGCCCTGGAACATGGCTGCCTGGTAGAAGGGACTACATTTCCCTGCATTCCTTGAAACACTGAGTCTACATCCTGGTTAATAAGATACAGGGCTTTAAAGAAGACTCCTTAAAGGTATGTACTTTCTTTGTAGTAGTTTTCCTCTAGGGTGACTGGAAGAATGACTGTCACTTCTGAATCTACTCTAACGTGAGATAATCTTGTAAATGGAAGTCATCCTGGGCAAAGCAAAGCAGGAGTGTGTGTGGCTGAGCAGGTGAAGGCCCATCTTCCTCCTGGACTGACCACCTCCAGTGCTTCTGCAACCGAGAGAAAGACACCCTCTTCCACTTCAGACACTGCTACTCAATGGCTTCTCAATAAATGAGGCTAAATCAAATCTTCACACAAACAAACAATAAATGCAATACCCTAAACAATCAGAACGCTAGCTCAAAGTTCTACTGAGAAACATGAACTCTTTTATGTCTTTGTTTTTCTGAATTAAAAAAGACATTAGATTTTATCACACTAAATTTACAGAATAACAACAAAACCACACTAAAGTCATACCCACACTGCCACATCAGATATGGCTAACTCCAGTGGGATGGTAAAGGAATGGGAGAAAAAAGAGAACATTATGTCAAATTATGGCTGCTGTGGTTGCTCAAGCCTTTTTCCAGTATTGGTTATTAGTGGGCAATAATGAAGCAAATTGCACATGCATATTGCTCCTGAGTTATCAACAATGCGATGAGCAGTAACCTTTGAAGCTGTCAGGATCTTTTCAGGCAGGCAATTAAAGTGAAAAATGAGAGTGTGCACAACTTCCATCACCCAACACTACATGTACCAACACCACCTACTAACACTGACACTGGAGTGGGCTCAATCTGAATATTTATTAATGCAGATCTGTTCCCATTTGTTCTTCTTCTTTTCTAGTGACCTGAGCTACTCTCACCTGCCAAAAAAAAAATGATTTTTTTTTCTTTAAAGGTCAACTCTGACACTACGAATCACATTTATCTGAAACTTACATACACTGTGACATATTTCCTAGCTGCATTAAAATAAACTTTCTTTCCCTTTCCCCTTCAGGAAATAGAAGTTTAGGACAAGCTTGGATTCCAAAGGAGAAAGAAGTTGAGAATGAAGTAATCCCACCTAGAAAAGCACTAAATAACCAAGCTGAAAATAACCAAGGATAATGGAAGTTTATGGAAAGTCAGATACGTATGTCAAGTACTGTGCACAGGTATTGAAAAACTCTCTTCAGCCAAAAAAGAATAAAACAAACAAACAAACAAAAACAACTCTGATCTCCAGCATACTAGACTCTTTGCAACAGATGTTGTCATCTATAAAACTCATACTAGAGAATCATGCAATCAAGTTACAAAATTATAAAACAAAACCAAAAATGCATAAAGTCTTATGTTTTAAGTCAGTTTACAATTTTGTGTTGTGTGGCATCCATAGTTCTTCAAGGTACATGTGGTCTATGGCCACAGGTTCATCACACTTGCTAGGGGAAGTGCTTCCATTTTAAGAAGATCACATTATATTATAAAAACTAGTATCAAAACACTTGCTGTGAGCTGGAGAATGGGCTCAGTGATTAAGAGCACTGCCTGCTCTTCCAGAGGACCTGGGATCAATTCCCAGCACACATGGCACATGCCACATGGTAGCTGACAACTGTCTATAATTCCAGTTCCAGCGGACCCAACACCCATGGCAGAACACCAATACACATAAAATATATTAAAAAAGAAAGAAAAGAGTTAAAACACTTGCTTTTCTGCTAAAATGTAGGAATTGTTTACTATATGAATGTCTCCTGATTTAAATACCTGTAAGAACTGCAGTGAAATGTCAGAGGTGCCCATGGAGGGAGCTGCCTGACAGACTGGAGCTCCCAGACAAGGATGAAACTCCTGTGCAAAGAGTCTGAGGATCCTATCCTCAAGCTGTTTGGTCTTAGCTATTGCTATCCACCAAGTGCCTGAAGACCAATGATTCTCAACTAGAACTGCACATCAGTACCTCCTGGGTAACTCCAAAGACTCCGAGGGCTTGGCTCCCCTCCAAAGATTCTGGTGTGAAATAAGAAGAGACAATTACCACTAATGACTATGGAGGCCTGGAAATCAGA
>CABHPQ010201289.1:0-15610 GCA_902168405.1 Peromyscus aztecus
AAGCTCTCCATATCTGTGCAAGGGGAGACCTTTGTAAGTGAAATAAGAAATAAGGGAATAGGTCATCCCATGGAAACCTTGAGCGGGATCTAATACATCAGGCGCGAGAACTGGAAATTATTATTTATCACGTGGAGAGCAGGTGCAAGGGACGGGGCGCTGTTACTAATTTACTAGTGCATTTATTACTTCTGCCTCCTGTATGGCTCCATCTCTCTGTGTAGCATAAAGGCATATTTAAGAAATGTTCCACAAGTCTTAAAGTTCTGTATATTTTCATATCTTTTTCTGACCTTAAAGGATGCCCTTGTTCAGGGCGGCTCAATAAGAGAATGCTCAAAATACAAACCAAATAGGTCACCAATGAATTTCTATAGAAGAGAAGGTTAGATTCTGTAAGGTATGAATGCCTTTTAAAACAAGAATAGAAAAAATGTTTAGGGGTACGTTGTCAGCCCTAAGTTAAGGAGAAAGGAGGAAAAACCATCAGAGTTTGGGGGCAATCCAGTGTGTGCTTGGAAGGGCAAGGGGTGCTTTTGCACCAGAGTCACCTAGCTAGTGGGATGGCACTGCTTGGCTGAGGTGACTCAGCTGTGCACAATGGTCCTGCAGTACCAACCCCCAGGCCAGGCTCCCTGATTCACTCTCGGAATGAACCCAAGGATCCAGTGATACCTGGGACCTAGGAGGGTAAGGCTCAGCACTTAGTTTTGAATCGGCTCATGCAGCCTAACCTGCACTAGCTTCATCGAGTCATGTCCAAGTCAGGTTGTCTCACAAGGATTTTTGGAAGACAAAAAGGACAACTGGGTAGGTGGGAAGGGACAACCTGGGAAAGAGTTGAGATCTGACCTACAAGTAGAAATGACAGCAGCAGCAGTGGCTTTGACACGTGGCAGGGAAGTGTAATGCAAGTACTGTGGCTACCTCAGCATGTAATGCCATCAGCCACATCAGGAAACAAGTCTTCTAGACTTTGCAGTCATTCTTCATTATCTTGACTTTACAGGTAAGAAAACTGTGACTCTGTGGTTAGGTGACCTGCTCAAGGCACAGGTTAGGTGGTTAGCTCAAGGCACAGGTTAGGTGGCCTGCCCAAGGTACAGGTTAGATGACCTGCCCAAAGCACAGGTTAGGTGGTTAGCCCAAGGCACAGGTTAGGTGGCCAGCCCAAGGTACAGGTTAGATGACCTGCCCAAAGCACAGGTTAGGTGGCTAGCCCAAGGCACAGGTTAGGTGGCTAGCCCAAGGTACGGGTTAGGTGGCCAGCCCAAGGCACGGGTTAGGTGGCCAGCCCAAGGCACAGAGAGCAAATAGTTGACTTAGGACGTCAGGCTTAGAAATCAGACATCCCTGGTGCTCTCCGACCATATGAAGAGCTCTCTGGACAAATCTCAGAAAACACCTCTAGGCCATTCTTTTTCCATGAAGTGCCATTCCTCTGTCGCTGGCCAACTCCTGTTCACACTATAAAGCTCAAACCACCTCTCCTTCCTCTGTGAGGCCTCCTTGATCACCACAGTTCATATCAAGTCTTAGCGTTGACCCATGGAGACACGAAGTCAGTGCAGGACATGCTCTGGAGCTGCGACACTTTGCACCACCCTAAGCTTCTGTAAGTGCCATCTTAGTATGTGGCACCTGTGTCCATTGCAACCACTCTCTAAATGATGCAGTGTCTGTGCAGAAGACGTTCTCCAAGTGCTCAGTTAACTATCACTTGTGTGGGTGTGCACATGGCCAGACACGTTCCAGGAGCAGCATGAGGAAGGTCCAAAGGGCAGTCAGGAAATTATGTACCCTCACTACCTACTCTCAGCTCAACATAAGAAAGTGTTGCCTTGTTGCCCCTAGCATGTGCATGGTCCTGGGTTCAATCCCAGCCCTGTGGGAAAGGAACCCAGAAACAAAGAAACTGCAGATAATCGCAGACAGTGTGAGGAACACTTAGGGGTACGGGAAGCACTGTGAAGGAAGTCAATGGGACAGCTAGGTGTGCTGCTGAGGGTCTGCTGTCTCTGCTTTCCTCTGTGAGACCACTGCAGGGCAACAGTAGCTACTGATTAAGGAGTTCTTAACTACAGTCCAGGCACTTAGGGACTGTTGGAAAGAGTCCTTACAACACTTTAGGGAGCGGCTATTTCTACCGCCCTTTTACAGACTCAGAACTCAAAGAAGAGAAGGGTTAAGCAATCTTCCAAGGCCACACAGTTGTAAGGGGAAAGATGAGATCTCGATACAACAACTTGTCTTTGGAGTCTGTATTACTAAACTTTCCCCTCTCCGAGAGACCCTGATGTGTAGTATGATAACATGCAATATATATGATATATGTGCATATATATCATATATATTATATATATCTGCAATTGCTTAAGGCTAAGAGTCTCAATTTAGATCATTGCCCAAGGCTAATCTGTGTGGGTGAACAGGATGGGTAACCTCTCCTCCTTGCCAATCACCCCAGGCAGCAGCATAACCAGGAGAAGCCAGTTTCTATTCGACATTGCACACATGCCCACATATGTCTGGTGAAGACATTAAAGAATTTTTTCAGAAATATTTTCCCCAAATAAAGCTGACCGAGAACACCAGTGATGGCAAGAAAAGAAGGAAAAAATGAAGTTTTGCCAGAATAGGGAAGATTTCAGTTAGGGGTAAGTTAAAGAATGGAATGCTGACTTCCATGCTGGTAGAGCTTGTCCTCTGGACATTCTATACCAAACAAGGAAGCGGCCTTATTAAAACAGTTTCCGTAGGCTCCTGGCCAGCGACACACTGAACATCTGGGTGTGCCACTGTATACCCAGCTGTGGCAGCTGAGACTCTCCTGAAAGCACACTGCATCCTTTCATCATGGACCTCAAAGGCTTGCTGCCGTCCCCTACCAGCAGAATGCTGTTCTGGTCCAGTGCTAACAGAGTGAACAGTTTGATACCCACATTCTGCAATCGCCATCCATGTATCAGAATAACATTTTAAGAAAGCTGAAGAGTGTTGCTTTGGGGCTCTGTTTCCACTTGCTAAGGTACACTCCCCAAAAGACAAAACCGAAAACAAACCCCATGAAAACACACCCCCTCCCCTTGTTCAGGTCCTTGCAATTCTATTTGCCAGACTCCTGGGGTTATTTAGAGCAAGGTAACGGAGGACAGACAGTGGTCAGTCCTAGGGGTTCCCATACTGTTCTGAAGATTTCAGATGACAGCTCGAAGTCTGAACACTAATGCTATCTGAAGGTTAACGATCCCGGAGCAGCACTTTGTTACTTTAACTTAATTCCTTAAGTGGGGGCGGGGGCGGGGGGGGGGCAACATTAGAAGGGCCACTGATGCACCCGGCACAGTGTGGCCACTGGGGACTTCTCTGGTGCTTCACTTCACCACTTCTATCCTGAGTCTTGGCATCTACAGATTCTAAGTTTTCCCTGAAGAATGTATAATGGACATTATCATCCAAAATGTTTACCATGGCACAAAAAGTTGAAGACACTCTGTAAATATCATGAAAACATCTAAGCTCTCTTTCTACACAGCACTTCTGAGAAAAGTTCTAAGGCAAATAATCTAAATGCAAAACGTACTTGCCCAATGAAAAACATTTGCCTCAGTGTGATTTGTAACAGTGGAGCTGTCAGCAGAGGTCACAGCAAACCCAGGGCGTCTCCTTCAGTCCCCTTAGCCTCATGAAATACTATGTGGCCATTGAAAACAGCATTTTTGAAGATGTAGCAGTATGGAAAATGTTCATGTTGCAACAGTTCGACATCTGCCCCATTTATAACCATACACAGCGACTTACAGAATCAGAACCCAACTTAAACAATGGAAGGGAACACATAGCCTATGAGGATTAGGACACTGCCTCAGCTCGTCTCTATGGTTTCAAATCTGACTTTCCTATTTCCCTACCAACAGAGGAAACACCTTGTGAATGGCCAAGATGATATATTAAGTATTTTAAGGGGACCCAAGCAAGAGATGAGTAAGAGGAACTGACCTAGTCTAGTGGTCTGAATCTTATAGACTAGTTGGGTAAGTTGTGAATCTATTATTCCTTAAAATATTGGCTAAAGCGGCTATGGTAGTTTGAATGTAATTGGTCCCATAATCTCATAGGGAGTGGCACTATTACAAGGTGTGGCTTTGTTGGAGTAGGTATGGCCTTGTTGGAGGAAGTGCGTCACTGTGACTGTGAGGATAGGCTTGAAGGTCTCATATATGCTCAAGTCACATCCAGTGTCTCAGTTCACTTCCTGTTGCCTGAGGATCAAAGTTGTAAAACTCCCAGCTCCTTCTCCAGTATCACATCTGTCTGCATGCTGCCATGTCCCTCCATGATGATAATGGGCTAAATCTCTGAAAATGTAAGCTGCCACTTCAATTAAATATTTTTCCTTTGTAGGAGTTGCTGTGGTCATGGTGTCACTTCACAGAAACAGAAACCCTAACTAAGACAGTGGCTAAGCTAATATCTAAGAAATAAAACAAAACACATTAAAAAGAGAGCTA
This sequence comes from Peromyscus aztecus, assembly GCA_902168405.1. Classification (NCBI taxonomy): domain Eukaryota; kingdom Metazoa; phylum Chordata; class Mammalia; order Rodentia; family Cricetidae; genus Peromyscus; species Peromyscus aztecus. The sequence goes on from CABHPQ010201289.1 coordinate 4,512, forward strand.
ACAGGTGAGAAGCATGCCCATTGTGCCTCGTGGTTTGGAACTTAATCTCAGGATCATGTCTATGAATGAATTCATAGGCATTTCTTTTTCTAACGTTACTGGTATGAGAAGGACTAGGAGAGTGTGTACATTTCCCAGAACTGAAGACAGCTGCAACAGTTACAGGGATCCCCTCACACACCCACACTCTCACTGCAGTACCAGTCAGACACAAAGGTTAAATATGTATGCTCTGTTCTGTCCCGTGAAATCTAAGCAAAGATCTAACTCCTAACATCACCAAAATGTTAGCTTTCTCTTTTTATACTCAACACAACTTTCTTTCTCGGTATTTTTTCTAACACTGATATGCAAAAAAAAAAAAAAAAAATTCAAGAACCTAATAAAAATGCATCCATCTATATATAAAGCCAAAGCCAAGGTGGAACAAGGACAATTATCAGCAGAAGAGCCAACATGTTTATTCTAGATGCAGGCTGCTGCATGAGCAGATAACAAGTTCTTCTTACAGAAGCCCTGACGCTCGTGCCTGCTGACATTTCCAAAGTGCTCCTTGGGAAGAATGAGTTGTGGACACCAACCTTCCCCAAACATGACTCCATGAAGGAAGCTGGCAAGCATCCCTGGGTTTCAAAAGGTTGCATTTTTATGGGACATGCCTTGTGAGAATATAACTGAATATATCAATAAAGGGTTGATTAACCCTTCTTGGCATTTACTTCTGACAAAAAATTAAAGATCCTGTATTTTATAAATCTCAAGCACTTTAGGTTTGAGATGGTCTAAGGGCTAATGAAAAATGAAAGAGGAAAAACCAAAGCCAAGAAACCATAAATCATGCCTAACCGGAGGCATTCCTCCCTTATCCTAAAGGAGACTCACTCCCGAACAGCTTGTTTGAATTTAACTTCTGAAGCTTGTCTTCTTCCATCCCTAGAACAAGCCAGGCAGTAAGGTATGGAGATAGGACAACATGAATGAAAACACATGAGCAATGCAGCCCCTGCACAGGCAAAGACAAGAGCAGACACAAAATATTAACTGTCCAGTGACATGTCATTTGGATACATGCTTCTGGATCTTGTCATAGATGTTCGATCTGACAGCTGCTGGAAATACCTGATTCTGCAAAACATCATCATGTGATCAGCAAAAAAAAAGTGCTTCATGACCTGGCTTCGCTTTCTAGTTCTGGACGATTGGATAAAAGAAAAGCACTCAGCACCATGATGTACTCTGTAATTCATTCATCAACCCCAGGATGAGGCCAAGACTCTCACTTACACAATACCTGGTCCTTGGAGCAGCAGCTTGCATGAGTATTGTGCTTGACTCTGGTTTAGGAACAGTGCTGGGTTCTTTTTGTTTGTTTTATCTCTACCCACCCTTTCCGACACCAGCCTCACACATCCATAGTCATGGTTACGAGTACAGAAATGAAAGCCCTCTTCGTGCCCACAGAGCAGTGGTAAGGGAACCGGATAGTTGGGCAACAGATGGAGAAGGAGAGTGACATGTAAGTGAGGAGAGCACAACTCGGGGTTGCCCTGGCAGCCGAGGAGCTGGGGGCAGGGACAGTAGTAATGACTGTGGTCCTGTCTGACATGAGGTCAAGTAGGTGAATGAAAAGCAAAGCCCCCAGTGACCCTAACTGGTGGCCGAACTCTCCAGTGAGAAAAAGGTTTATTTTCTGCTTTCACATTAGTTGAATCTTTGGAAAACAAAAAACAAAAAACAACATAAATCTTAGGAACCTCTCATGAGATGATCCTGACTGTCTGACCTGGTTAGTTCTTTTCAGTGTTTTCTTAAGCACTTTGGGGTTCTGATCTGGTAACTTCCAAAGAAGCAGTATAAGATGTCAGGAGGAGGCAGTGGGGCTCAAGTTCAGACAGGAAAAGAAAACCAAGGAAAGCATGGTGTGGTGGTTTGAATAAGAGTGATCCCCACAGGTTCACAGATTTGAATGCTCAGTCACCAGGGCAGGGTAGTATTCAAAAGGATTAGAAGGACTAGGAGGTGTGGCCTTGTTGGAAGAACTGTGTCACTGGGGTGGGCTTTGAGGTTTCAAAAGCCCATGCCAGGCCTAGGTTCTCTCTCTCAGCCCAGTATCAGGATGTAGCTCTCAGCTACTGCTCCAGTGGCCGCCTACATGCTGCCATGCTCCCTGTCATGATGACAAGGGACTAAACCTCTGAAACTGTAAGCCAGCTTCTATTAAACGCTTTCTTTCATAAGAGTTACCTTGGTCACGGTGTCTCTTCCCAGCAAAATAACAGTGACTAAGACAGAAAGAAGTTGGTACCAGGGCCTGGGGTATTGCTGCGGCAGGCCTGGCAATGCTGTTTGTTGGAGAAATGTGGACTTTGGACTAGAAAAGCAGCTGGGCACTTTAAGCTGGGCTTAGTGGGCCATCATAGTAAGAGCATGAAAGACTGTGTTGAGGGTGATTTGAACTGTGGGAGCTTGGCTCAAAAGGTTTCAGAGGGGAAGGCTATTAATAAGTGGCCTAGAAACCATTCTTGTGATATTTTGGCAAAGAATGTGGCTGCTTTCTGTCCTAGTCCTAAAAATTTGCTGGAGGCTAAACTGAAGAGCTTTGGATTAAGGGGTGTTGGCAGAGAAAATTTCAAGACAGCCTAGTATTGACTGTGTCATATCATTATTAGTGGTCACTCTTAGGCAGACCTATAATGAAACGGAGCAAGGTGACCAAGGAAAAATACAAAATGGACAGGGTGAGGAGAAAGGACGTACCAGGAAGTGTGATAGCGTTAAGTCCAGTGCTCAAGGAGATAAAACGTTCAAAGAAAAGCCTGCTACTAAATGGAATAAAGAGAGTGGTGACCTCAGGGCAAGACCCCACCTACCTAAGCATCCATCTTGTGAAATGGAATTAAAGAAGAGCTTATTAGTAAGGGAAACCATCAACAACAGAAAGCTGAGGCAAATGTAATTGAACAAGGGGGCCAAGTTCAAACCCCATCAAAGCAGCAGAATTTGGCAGCTTTAGCTTTAGAGACAAGGATACAAGAAAGGGATATGGAATCTCCCTCTGCAACTAAGGAAAGCCGCTGAGGATGGACATGCTGAGGGATGTCCATGCAGAGGCCCAGAGAGGCCGTCACAGGAAGCTGTGAAGGTGAAGCTTGGATTTCAATGGAGGCCCCAAGATGTTGGAGATGCCAGAGTCATGGGATACCTGAGAAGGAAAGATGCAGAGTGGGTATGAAACGAGAGAGAGAGAGAGAGAGAGAGAGAGAGAGAGAGAGAGAGAGAGAGAGAGAGATATGCTGCAGTTAACAAAGCTGAAAGGACTTGGAGATTTGAAGAACACTTTGACATCAGACACAAAGATACAGAATTTGGAGTTTGCCCTGCTGGTTTTTGTCCAATATTTCCTCAACTTCTCTTCCATTTTGGAATGGTAATGTATATTCTGTGCTACTGTATGTTGGAAGTATGTGATCTGCTTTTTTATTCTGATTTTACAAGGGGTTACAGTTAAGAGATTGTCATGAGTCTCAGAAGAGACATTGAACTTTGGACTTTTAAATGTTACTGAGACCATGATAGACTATGGGAACTTTTGAAGTTGGACTGAATGCATTTTTGTATTATGATATGGCTATAGGCCTATAGGGGCCAGAGTGTAGAATGTGGTGGTTTGAATAAGAATGGCCCTCATAGGCTCATGTATTTGAATTCTTAGTCACCAGAGAGTGACACTATTTGAAAGGTTTAGAAGGATTAGGAAATGTGGCCTTTAAGGTTTCAAAAGCCCTTTCTCTCTGTCTGTCTGTCTGACTCTTTCTCTCTGCCTACAGATCAGGATGTAGCTCTGAGCTCCAGTGTCTGCCTGCACACCACCATGCTCCCTGTCATGCTAATAATGGACTAGGCCTCTGAAACTGTAAGCTAGCCCCTAGTTAAATGCTTTGTTTTCTAAGACTTGCCTTGGTCATGGTGTCACCGTAACAGAACAGTGACTAAGACAGGAGGTGTCCAGGTCCACCAGACAAGATAGCTGGGATCTGAGAACTGTGCTGGTTGGGATCTACACCAAATTTAAACCAAGAGTTGAAAAGGCCCAACTATGTTTGTTATTACAGCCCTTCACCTCAGCGTTTCCATTGCTGTGGAGAATGGGAGGAAGGCTGGGAGGGTGCGGAGTGAGGGCTAATGAAAACACAGGAGAGAAGAGGCAGCTGACACGCCTTTCTCTCCACTCAGCCCCCTTGGGTTTTTGTGTTTCACAGACAGATCACAAATGGTAACACAGAGGGAACAAAAGTGAACACGAGCTTTTCATTAATCAGGAACCACATCTACACCTACCTGATGCGTCAGTTTCAGACAAGAGAGTTGGTAATTGTACATGACTGACTGTCAGTTATTCTAAGAGTGCCAGAACTATTAGCTTTGGCTTCATTCTGTATCTTACTGTCAGCCCTTCTAGAAGGAATTCCAGAAGACATTTTAGAAATTACATCTTCTTCAGGTGTTAAAAAGTCTAGCCCTTTACAATCAATGTCAGTGAGGAAATAGTGAGATGCTATCTTATTCACCACTGGTAAGAAAAAAGGAGCATATTCTTTATTTTTTTTAAAGATTTATTTATTTATTATGTATACAGTATTCTGTCTGCATGTATGTCTGCATGCCAGAAGAGGGCACCAGATCTCATTATAGATGGTTGTGAGCCACCATGTGGTTGCTGGGAATTGAACTCAGGACCTCTGGAAGAGCAGCCACTGCTCTTGACCTCTGAGCTATCTCTCCAGTCCATGAGTATATTCTTTATGGAACTAGTTTAATCATCTATCAAACGGTGTTGAAGTGTTCAGTCTTGAATTTCAGTTCTAAAAATATTTCATAGGGAGTTATAACATCACTTATAAAAGTGTAAAATGGAAAACAATCCAGTGAAATAATATGGTATGATTAAATATGTGCTAGGGACCAATCCTGCCAAACAGTTGTTTGTAAAATATTTAGAAAGCAAAAATGATCACAGTACAGTTTGGAAAAGCAGACAACAAAATTCTGCTTTGGGCACAATCCCAATTTTGTGAAAAATTATCCACAAGGAAAAGAAAAACACACTAGCAGGAAATCTCTGAGTGGAAAGTTTTCCATATTCCCATTATCTTTTTTGTGTTACCAAATGTCCATATTTATTAGCTATGACTTGAATAAGAGAAAACTTCTTTTAATAAGCTAGGGACTCAAATAGTCAAGCCTTACAATAATGGAATAAATGTATACTCAGGAAAATGATAATATATAGCAATATTTAGTAATATGCAAATGTTTTCACAATGGATTTCATATCAAAAGGTAGAGGGTGCTAGGTGCTGTGGCTCATGTTTATAACTCCAGTGCTTGAGAGGCTACGTCATGAGGATTCCCACTAGTCTGAGGTCAGCCTGGGCTACATCATAACATCCAGGATAGTCTGACCAGAGTGAGAACCTATTTCAAAAAAAGAGGGAGACAGAGAATTATAAATAATGTAGTGTAGAGTGTGGTCCATTTATACAAATGAATTCAAAGCTTGTATGTATATGCAAAGTCCTGGAAGGTCAAGGTGTAACTTCCTGTGAATGGTGTTGGAAATTGTGGTGGTTTGAATAAGAATGGGCCCATAGGCTCATATATTTGAAGGCTTGGTCCCCAGTTGGTGGAAATGTTTTGAGGAAGGATTAGGAGGTATGTCCTCCTAATTGGAGTAGGTTTATCACTAGGGGTAGGCTTTGAGGTTTAAATACCAACACCAGGCCCAATCTCTCTCTCCCTCTCTTCTCTCTTCTCTCTCTCTCCATTCCTCCTTTCTATCTCCCCCATCCCTCCACCCCCCACTGCCTCCTTTTTGTGGATCAGATGTGAGCTCTCAGCTACTGCTCCAGCACCAAACCAGCCTGCTGCCATGCCCCTTGTCATGATGCTCATGGGCTCACCATCTGAAACTGTAAGCAAGCTTGAATTAAGTGTTTTTTCTTATGTGTTGTCTTAGTCATGGTATCTCTTCATGGCAATAGAAAAGTACCCGAGGTAGAAACTAGAGTGTTTATCATTTTTTTCTTTTATGTATTTCAGGGATTTGTGACCCGCTAAGCAGAATGCATCTTCATGATACTCAGGATTTTCAATATGTTTAAGGAATACTCCAACAAAAATATGTATACATAGAACCAGCTGCAACCAGGCAGGTCCCTAAGACAGAATGTGACCTGTCTACATTCAGTGTCTTTGAGTGATTACAGGGTACTCATATCCAGGGAGTCTGAGCTTGTGGGACTTTCACTAATTTTTCATGTTTAATTAGGATTTGACTTTGACCTGGTCAGTCCATGGCTGGAGAGGTAACAGACCCGAGTGGAAAGCCTTCTCCTGCCATTCTCCTAAATCCACATAGCTCCTTTCAAACTGCTTTCTAAATACCGACCCTCATACCCACAGATAAGTGCAGCTCTTATCCTAAACAAAGCAGCTTCTTTTTGCAGCATATGGAGGCTACTTCAGAGAACCAGAAATGATCAAAATGAGTAAGTGACTACGGGTGCTCAGCCCAGTTGGTACATGGACAGCACAACCACTACACTTAAGACTAGGCAAACATTGTGGAAAAGTGGGTGGAAAGATTGTAAGAACCAGAGGACAGTGATGTAAGATAATGTCTTCTAGACGTGACAGGGATGTTGAACCCAAGAAATCTCAACAAAATGTTTGCCTAAAGCCTGAATAATAACCATATCAGCTGACATGCCAATGGAGATGTGGAAAGTTCATAAGGCCTCACCCTTATGTGAAGAACTACAGGTAGTCAATTGCTGCTTAGGGACAAGTTTTCTCCAGGGATGATTAAACTTATAGGTTGTCCAGTCCCAAGTGGTCAGCCCTAAACACACATACAATATGGGTAAAATTGAATGGACTCAGTAGGTTGTGTATTTGGGTGTGAATGAGTATTTGTATATGTATATATGTGTGTATGTGCACGTGCACACACACACACACACACACACACACTCACACACCCCAATACACACACAGTCAGAAGAAGAGGTAAGGAAACGAATCCCAAATGGAGCTGTGACGATGAGTTGGAGGGGAGGAAATAATGTAAGTACAGTGTATGAAATTATCAAAAAAATTAACTAGACTTGACTTTGATATTACACAAATAAGTCCCCTTAGAACTCTAGGAAACAAGACATTGATGCTTCTGCCCTTAAGAAAGGTTACGCTAAAGATCAGAAAATTGTTTTTTTCAAGAAAGGTAAATGATCTAAGGGAATAATGTACCTCAATTATTAAGAACTGTCTGGCTTTAAGGCTTCAAAACACTTTCTGTGGCCTAACAAAGACTAATGCAACCCAGAAACTGGCTTTAATCCTACTTCCACGGCCCAGGAGGACTGAACCTCACTAAACCTGGGGGTGCCAAAGCCTGTGATAAAATGGGCGATAAGAAAGCAGGGCTGTGTGTATGGGCACAGTGAAGAGGCACAAATGGCTTCTGAACTAGTCTGCCCACATGAGTCCATCTCAGTAAGGAAGACACAAAGTACCATAGGTCCGTTTTATACCGGCACGGTGCACCAAACTCTTCCTTGTAGTGTAGGTCCTGGAGGAGTTTGGTCAGGGGCCACACAGTCCACAGCACTCTTTCTCCACAACAGTGGAGGACCAACGCTGCTCAGTCTGGGTGAAAGGCAAATCTGGACACCATCTGACAAAGAGGAAAAGCTTAACACTTGTCCAGTTGATACTGTGCTTCTGAAGAAGATCCACCACCGACCACTGCTGAACTTCTGTTAACCTAAACACTGATTATCTGTGGCACAACCAAGAAAATACATAATTGGATTCTTCCAAGGAGAGCCGGTCAGCCCAAGAGCCAGATTCAGTTTCTGGGCTTTCTGTGTAGCTCCCACCATGGACAAGAAGGAGGTGACAAGAACTGATGGTATGCTGGCCCCACCACATATAAATTCCATGTACTCAGGCTGTCACCTAACTCTGCAGGGGGAGTTCGGTGTCCAGGAAAGGTGGAAGATGAGGAGGGCCTCTGTCAGTCCTGCCCACCAAACACCACACAGTCCTAGTAAATAGGCAGAGTGAGCTCAAAGCTGAGGAAACTGCACTAACTGGCATCAGGCAGGGGAAAGCCACCCCCACCCCTGACCCCACAAGGGCGGCCATGAGTGCACGGACCAGGGCAGAATTACTACCTGCTTAGATTAGAGTGAAAAATCGTCCCTCATTTGGTTTTCATCAGCAATACAGACAGTGATATAGAATATAACTTTATATTTAAGTTATTTAACTCTGGTAACTCCTCATGGTTCACATGTCTGATTAAATAATCAGGCATACATAAATACCAAGCTGTCGGTTTTCAGAAGTTTTGTGTCAACTAAGACAGGAGCCTGCCCGCACATCAGAGACCCGCGTCTCAGCCTCATCTGCACCCACACAGCACTGAGAGTAATCACTAACATCTCTGGAGCAGTCCAGGACAATGCTAGGATGGGGGACGGGGGAGGGGGGGGGCGGGGGCTGGGGAGGGCGGACGACAAAAAGACCTGGGGGTTTACAGCCCAAGCCTGCTGTTAGCTGTGTGAACTTGGGCAAGCCAATGATTTCCTCTGAACCTTGTAGAAGAAAGAAAGAAAGAAACAAAGAAAGAAACAAAGAAAGAAAGGAAGGAAGGAAGGAAGGAAGGAAGGAAGGAAGGAAGGAAGGAAGGAGACAGGGGGGAGGAGTGGACAGAGGGAGGGAGGGAGGGAGGGAAGGGAGGGAGGGAAGGGAAGGAGGGAGGGTAGAAAAATGAGTGTGTGTGTGGGGGGGGCGGTGTCCAGAGCACTCTTTTAAAGTAGATTTGTGGCTCATCTAAGAAAAGGGAATGATTTCACAAGAAACCAGATCTTTGTAACTTATCTATGGAGTTAATGTAAGATAGAAAGGGTTATAAATGTTTTAATGCAGATGGTGATATGTAAAATACACATACTATCTTATGAAAGACTGGCATTAGCATGAGGAGGATCTATGACTCAAGAACACGAAGACCTTGGAATTCTGGCATTTGTGCTGGAGGGCTGCAGAGAAAGCTGCTGATGGAGTGCTTGCTGTTCAAGCAAGTGGATGGACTAGAGTTCAATTCCCAACACCCGTGCAAAAAGCCAGCTGTGGTGGCGTGGTGTGCTCACTCCAGCCCTGGGAAGACAGAGACAGCTCACTGTCTGGGCAGCCTAGCACAATCCATGAGCCCCAGGTCCCAGTGAGATAGCCGATCTCAACAAAGAAGATGGCTGGCTTCTTTGGAACAGTACCTAAGTTCGACCTCTGGCCTCTGCATGTACCCACTCCCCCACATACAAATGTGTGTCAGGACCTAGACTTACTCACTGGAAAATTGGGACATCTCCAGGACTAAGGAGTTAGAACCTTTATTTGGGATATAGCATCCAGTGCCTTTCAATCATGAGTTTATGAAGCTAAGCACAAGCATTTTCAAGTATCTCACTAGTCAAACAGCATGTAGTTTTAGATGCCATGCATCTATTTCTATCATAGTATAAATGTAGCCCAAGTCTCCAAATATTTCTGTCTCATTCACGTGAAATTCGGGAAGCTATTAACTCAGTGCCTAAGCTTTCTCATTTGAGACTTGGTTAAGAAACATATGTGTCATTCTATCACAAATTTGTCATTTTTACTATTTTGACGACTGTATTTTATGAATTGGTTTTCTTTGTAATCCTATATATTTTAGTTCATGGATTTAAAAACATTATTTTGGGAAGCAGTCCAGGCATTTTTTTTTTAACAGCTTGCTAAAGGGGTCCATCTCTGCAGATGGCTGGCTAACAGGCCTGCTTCCTCAGATGTAAAATGGAGCTAAGTGTGTGACACACTGGAACGGCACAGCCAGCACACCGAGTGCCAGCCGCTCCCGAGAACACTGGGACAGGGACACACTCCTCTGTAGGATGCACCTCTTCCCTTAGACACCACCATTTCAGTACAACTCACAAGGAGGTGAGCTTAGTGCCCCTTCTCTAGCCTCTTCTTCTGGGTGGCCTTGTGTGTTGTCTGGGGTGACATGTCTATGTGGAGAGCCATTCTTTCTCGTCCCAGAATTCTATAGCTGGAAACCACCTGTGTTCAGGCCAATGGTGAGTAATTCCAGGGAAGAGCCTGCACTGTGGCTGAGGAGGAAGGACTCACAGGGACAGGGAACTGACTCAGCTGTACTGCTTCTGAGCCAGTGACCAAGGTCTTGGCCATGGTGGAGGAAATGAGAGCAAGCTACTTAGAAGCTAGGCCACGGAACTGATCTAAAGCTTGCCTGTGAAAGGCTCTTCAAAGGCAGGGCCAGGCTGTAGGCTCAGCATAATGAACCTCAATGTGAGAAAATTAAGTAATGTTTCAAACTGAGTCCCAAATCAACAGTCTCAGCAATATGAGCACACTCTGCAAACGGGAATGTACTGGAGCTACAGAGGGAAGATTCATGGTCTTCTTAATTAACTCCGAGGTGCCGCACATAAGGGGAAAACGATAAATCAAGTAGATTACTGCCAGCAATCTGAATTTCCAAATGAAATAAGAGAGGTATAGCACCTTGAGTCATTTTGTAAATGTGTATGCTGGGGGTGGGGAGGATCGCCAAGGTCATCTCTTAGGCTGTAATTCGCCACTCAATGATTTAGTTTTATGCAGCATGCCAAGTATTTACCATACACTCAGGTGTGAAACAGCAGGAAACAAAGATGAGTGAAACACAAAATGAGAGGGAAACAGAATTCTCACATACATGTACACTGATACACACACACACACACACACACACAAAGAAAAAAACCATGATTGCTATTTCTGCCTTTATCTAAAAAAACAAACAAACAAACAAAACAAACAAACACAAAAAAAATACACTGCATACCTACCGTGCAACAAGCATTCTAAGAGCTGAGGATGTAGTTGTGCTGAGTCAGAATACAGAAAGCCCCTGACCCTGTGAGGCTCAAGTTAGAAGGGGAAGCAGGGACTCAACACACCATCAAACAAGCCAAGGGATTTCAGGC
>CABHPQ010201290.1:0-15612 GCA_902168405.1 Peromyscus aztecus
AAGCTCTCCATATCTGTGCAAGGGGAGACCTTTGTAAGTGAAATAAGGAATAAGGGAATAGGTCATCCCATGGAAACCTTGAGCGGGATCTAATACATCAGGCGCGAGAACTGGAAATTATTATTTATCACGTGGAGAGCAGGTGCAAGGGACGGGGCGCTGTTACTAATTTACTAGTGCATTTATTACTTCTGCCTCCTGTACGGCTCCATCTCTCTGCGTAGCATAAAGGCATATTTAAGAAATGTTCCACAAGTCTTAAAGTTCTGTATATTTTCATATCTTTTTCTGACCTTAAAGGATGCCCTTGTTCAGGGCGGCTCAATAAGAGAATGCTCAAAATACAAACCAAACAGGTCACCAATGAATTTCTATAGAAGAGAAGGTTAGATTCTGTAAGGTATGAATGCCTTTTAAAACAAGAATAGAAAAAATGTTTAGGGGTACGTTGTCAGCCCTAAGTTAAGGAGAAAGGAGGAAAAACCATCAGAGTTTGGGGGCAATCCAGTGTGTGCTTGGAAGGGCAAGGGGTGCTTTTGCACCAGAGTCACCTAGCTAGTGGGATGGCACTGCTTGGCTGAGGTGACTCAGCTGTGCACAATGGTCCTGCAGTACCAACCCCCAGGCCAGGCTCCCTGATTCACTCTCGGAATGAACCCAAGGATTCAGTGATACCTGGGACCTAGGAGGGTAAGGCTCAGCACTTAGTTTTGAATCGGCTCATGCAGCCTAACCTGCACTAGCTTCATCGAGTCATGTCCAAGTCAGGTTGTCTCACAAGGATTTTTGGAAGACAAAAAGGACAACTGGGTAGGTGGGAAGGGACAACCTGGGAAAGAGTTGAGATCTGACCTACAAGTAGAAATGACAGCAGCAGCAGTGGCTTTGACACGTGGCAGGGAAGTGTAATGCAAGTACTGTGGCTACCTCAGCATGTAATGCCATCAGTCACATCAGGAAACAAGTCTTTTAGACTTTGCAGTCATTCTTCATTATCTTGACTTTACAGGTAAGAAAACTGTGACTCTGTGGTTAGGTGACCTGCTCAAGGCACAGGTTAGGTGGCCTGCCCAAGGTACAGGTTAGATGACCTGCCCAAAGCACAGGTTAGGTGGTTAGCCCAAGGCACAGGTTAGGTGGCCAGCCCAAGGTACAGGTTAGATGACCTGCCCAAAGCACAGGTTAGGTGGCTAGCCCAAGGCACAGGTTAGGTGGCTAGCCCAAGGTACGGGTTAGGTGGCCAGCCCAAGGCACGGGTTAGGTGGCCAGCCCAAGGCACAGAGAGCAAATAGTTGACTTAGGACGTCAGGCTTAGAAATCAGACATCCCTGGTGCTCTCCGACCATATGAAGAGTTCTCTGGACAAATCTCAGAAAACACCTCTAGGCCATTCTTTTTCCATGAAGTGCCATTCCTCTGTCGCTGGCCAACTCCTGTTCACACTATAAAGCTCAAACCACCTCTCCTTCCTCTGTGAGGCCTCCTTGATCACCACAGTTCATATCAAGTCTTAGCGTTGACCCATGGAGACACGAAGTCAGTGCAGGACATGCTCTGGAGCTGCGACACTTTGCACCACCCTAAGCTTCTGTAAGTGCCATCTTAGTATGTGGCACCTGTGTCCACTGCAACCACTCTCTAAATGATGCAGTGTCTGTGCAGAAGACGTTCTCCAAGTGCTCAGTTAACCATCACTTGTGTGGGTGTGCACATGGCCAGACACGTTCCAGGAGCAGCATGAGGAAGGTCCAAAGGGCAGTCAGGAAATTCTGTACCCTCACTACCTACTCTCAGCTCAACATAAGAAAGTGTTGCCTTGTTGCCCCTAGCATGTGCATGGTCCTGGGTTCAATCCCAGCCCTGTGGGAAAGGAACCCAGAAACAAAGAAACTGCAGATAATCGCAGACAGTGTGAGGAACACTTAGGGGTACGGGAAGCACTGTGAAGGAAGTCAATGGGACAGCTAGGTGTGCTGCTGAGGGTCTGCTGTCTGTGCTTTCCTCTGTGAGACCACTGCAGGGCAACAGTAGCTACTGATTAAGGAGTTCTTAACTACAGTCCAGGCACTTAGGGACTGTTGGAAAGAGTCCTTACAACACTTTAGGGAACGGCTATTTCTACCGCCCTTTTACAGACTCAGAACTGAAAGAAGAGAAGGGTTAAGCAATCTTCCAAGGCCACGCAGTTGTAAGGGGAAAGATGAGATCTCGATACAACAACTTGTCTTTGGAGTCTGTATTACTAAACTTTCCCCTCTCCGAGAGACCCTGATGTGTAGTATGATAACATGCAATATATATGATATATGTGCATATATATCATATATATTATATATATCTGCAATTGCTTAAGGCTAAGAGTCTCAATTTAGATCATTGCCCAAGGCTAATCTGTGTGGGTGAACAGGATGGGTAACCTCTCCTCCTTGCCAATCACCCCAGGCAGCAGCATAACCAGGAGAAGCCAGTTTCTATTCGACATTGCACAATGCCCACATATGTCTGGTGAAGACATTAAAGAATTTTTTCAGAAATATTTTCCCCAAATAAAGCTGACCGAGAACACCAGTGATGGCAAGAAAAGAAGGAAAAAATGAAGTTTTGCCAGAATAGGGAAGATTTCAGTTAGGGGTAAGTTAAAGAATGGAATGCTGACTTCCATGCTGGTAGAGCTTGTCCTCTGGACATTCTATACCAAACAAGGAAGCGGCCTTATTAAAACAGTTTCCGTAGGCTCCTGGCCAGCGACGTACTGAACATCTGGGTGTGCCACTGTATACCCAGCTGTGGCAGCTGAGACTCTCCTGAAAGCACACTGCATCCTTTCATCATGGACCTCAAAGGCTTGCTGCCGTCCCCTACCAGCAGAATGCTGTTCTGGTCCAGTGCTAACAGAGTGAACAGTTTGATACCCACATTCTGCAATTGCCATCCATGTATCAGAATAACATTTTAAGGAAGCTGAAGAGTGTTGCTTTGGGGCTCTGTTTCCACTTGCTAAGGTACACTCCCCAAAAGACAAAACCGAAAACAAACCCCATGAAAACACACCCCCTCCCCTTGTTCAGGTCCTTGCAATTCTATTTGCCAGACTCCTGGGGTTATTTAGAGCAAGGTAACGGAGGACAGACAGCTGTCAGTCCTAGGGGTTCCCATACTGTTCTGAAGATTTCAGATGACAGCTCGAAGTCTGAACACTAATGCTATCTGAAGGTTAACGATCCCGGAGCAGCACTTTGTTACTTTAACTTAATTCCTTAAGTGGGGGCGGGGGCGGGGGGGGGGCAACATTAGAAGGGCCACTGATGCACCCGGCACAGTGTGGCCACTGGGGACTTCTCTGGTGCTTCACTTCACCACTTCTATCCTGAGTCTTGGCATCTACAGATTCTAAGTTTTCCCTGAAGAATGTATAATGGACATTATCATCCAAAATGTTTACCATGGCACAAAAAGTTGAAGACACTCTGTAAATATCATGAAAACATCTAAGCTCTCTTTCTACACAGCACTTCTGAGAAAAGTTCTAAGGCAAATAATCTAAATGCAAAACGTACTTGCCCAATGAAAAACATTTGCCTCAGTGTGATTTGTAACAGTGGAGCTGTCAGCAGAGGTCACAGCAAACCCAGGGCGTCTCCTTCAGTCCCCTTAGCCTCATGAAATACTATGTGGCCATTGAAAACAGCATTTTTGAAGATGTAGCAGTATGGAAAATGTTCATGTTGCAACAGTTCGACATCTGCCCCATTTATAACCATACACGGCGACTTACAGAATCAGAACCCAACTTAAACAATGGAAGGGAACACATAGCCTATGAGGATTAGGACACTGCCTCAGCTCGTCTCTATGGTTTCAAATCTGACATTCCTATTTCCCTACCAACAGAGGAAACACCTTGTGAATGGCCAAGATGATATATTAAGTATTTTAAGGGGACCCAAGCAAGAGATGATTAAGAGGAACTGACCTAGTCTAGTGGTCTGAATCTTATAGACTAGTTGGGTAAGTTGTGAATCTATTATTCCTTAAAATATTGGCTAAAGCGGCCATGGTAGTTTGAATGTAATTGGTCCCATAATCTCATAGGGAGTGGCACTATTAGGAGGTGTGGCTTTGTTGGAGTAGGTATGGCCTTGTTGGAGGAAGTGTGTCACTGTGACTGTGAGGGTAGGCTTGAAGGTCTCATATATGCTCAAGCCACATCCAGTGTCTCAGTTCACTTCCTGTTGCCTGAGGATCAAAGTTGTAAAACTCCCAGCTCCTTCTCCAGTATCACGTCTGTCTGCATGCTGCCATGTCCCTCCATGATGATAATGGGCTAAATCTCTGAAAATGTAAGCTGCCACTTCAATTACATGTTTTTCCTTTGTAGGAGTTGCTGTGGTCATGGTGTCACTTCACAGAAACAGAAACCCTAACTAAGACAGTGGCTAAGCTAATATCTAAGAAATAAAACAAAACACATTAAAAAGAGAGCTAACAGGTGAGAAGCATGCCCATTGTGCCTCGTGGTTTGGAACTTAATCTCAGGATCATGTCTATGAATGAATTCATAGGCATTTCTTTTTCTAACGTTACTGGTATGAGAAGGACTAGGAGAGTGTGTACATTTCCCAGAACTGAAGACAGCTGCAACAGTTACAGGGACCCCCTCACACACCCACACTCTCACTGCAGCACCAGTCAGACACAAAGGTTAAATATGTATGCTCTGTTCTGTCCCGTGAAATCTAAGCAAAGATCTAACTCCTAACATCACCAAAATGTTAGCTTTCTCTTTTTATACTCAACACAACTTTCTTTCTCGGTATTTTTTCTAACACTGATATGCAAAAAAAAAAAAATTCAAGAACCTAATAAAAATGCATCCATCTATATATAAAGCCAAAGCCAAGGTGGAACAAGGACAATTATCAGCAGAAGAGCCAACATGTTTATTCTAGATGCAGGCTGCTGCATGAGCAGATAACAAGTTCTTCTTACAGAAGCCCTGACGCTCGTGCCTGCTGACATTTCCAAAGTGCTCCTTGGGAAGAATGAGTTGTGGACACCAACCTTCCCCAAACATGACTCCATGAAGGAAGCTGGCAAGCATCCCTGGGTTTCAAAAGGTTGCATTTTTATGGGACATGCCTTGTGAGAATATAACTGAATATATCAATAAAGGGTTGATTAACCCTTCTTGGCATTTACTTCTGACAAAAAATTAAAGATCCTGTATTTTATAAATCTCAAGCACTTTAGGTTTGAGATGGTCTAAGGGCTAATGAAAAATGAAAGAGGAAAAACCAAAGCCAAGAAACCATAAATCATGCCTAACCGGAGGCATTCCTCCCTTATCCTAAAGGAGACTCACTCCCGAACAGCTTGTTTGAATTTAACTTCTGAAGCTTGTCTTCTTCCATCCCTAGAACAAGCCAGGCAGTAAGGTATGGAGATAGGACAACATGAATGAAAACACATGAGCAATGCAGCCCCTGCACAGGCAAAGACAAGAGCGGACACAAAATATTAACTGTCCAGTGACATGTCATTTGGATACATGCTTCTGGATCTTGTCATAGATGTTCGATCTGACAGCTGCTGGAAATACCTGATTCTGCAAAACATCATCATGTGATCAGCAAAAAAAAAGTGCTTCATGACCTGGCTTCGCTTTCTAGTTCTGGACGATTGGATAAAAGAAAAGCACTCAGCACCATGATGTACTCTGTAATTCATTCATCAACCCCAGGATGAGGCCAAGACTCTCACTTACACAATACCTGGTCCTTGGAGCAGCAGCTTGCATGAGTATTGTGCTTGACTCTGGTTTAGGAACAGTGCTGGGTTCTTTTTGTTTGTTTTATCTCTACCCACCCTTTCCGACACCAGCCTCACACATCCATAGTCATGGTTACGAGTACAGAAATGAAAGCCCTCTTCGTGCCCACAGAGCAGTGGTAAGGGAACCGGATAGTTGGGCAACAGATGGAGAAGGAGAGTGACATGTAAGTGAGGAGAGCACAACTCGGGGTTGCCCTGGCAGCCGAGGAGCTGGGGGCAGGGACAGTAGTAATGACTGTGGTCCTGTCTGACATGAGGTCAAGTAGGTGAATGAAAAGCAAAGCATCAGCCCCCAGTGACCCTAACTGGTGGCCGAACTCTCCAGTGAGAAAAAGGTTTATTTTCTGCTTTCACATTAGTTGAATCTTTGGAAAACAAAAAACAAAAAACAACATAAATCTTAGGAACCTCTCATGAGATGATCCTGACTGTCTGACCTGGTTAGTTCTTTTCAGTGTTTTCTTAAGCACTTTGGGGTTCTGATCTGGTAACTTCCAAAGAAGCAGTATAAGATGTCAGGAGGAGGCAGTGGGGCTCAAGTTCAGACAGGAAAAGAAAACCAAGGAAAGCATGGTGTGGTGGTTTGAATAAGAGTGATCCCCACAGGTTCATAGATTTGAATGCTCAGTCACCAGGGCAGGGTAGTATTCAAAAGGATTAGAAGGACTAGGAGGTGTGGCCTTGTTGGAAGAACTGTGTCAATGGGGTGGGCTTTGAGGTTTCAAAAGCCCATGCCAGGCCTAGGTTCTCTCTCTCAGCCCAGTATCAGGATGTAGCTCTCAGCTACTGCTCCAGTGGCCGCCTACATGCTGCCATGCTCCCTGTCATGATGACAAGGGACTAAACCTCTGAAACTGTAAGCCAGCTTCTATTAAACGCTTTCTTTCATAAGAGTTACCTTGGTCACGGTGTCTCTCCCCAGCAAAATAACAGTGACTAAGACAGAAAGAAGTTGGTACCAGGGCCTGGGGTATTGCTGCGGCAGGCCTGGCAATGCTGTTTGTTGGAGAAATGTGGACTTTGGACTAGAAAAGCAGCTGGGCACTTTAAGCTGGGCTTAGTGGGCCATCATAGTAAGAGCATGAAAGACTGTGTTGAGGGTGATTTGAACTGTGGGAGCTTGGCTCAAAAGGTTTCAGAGGGGAAGGCTATTAATAAGTGGCCTAGAAACCATTCTTGTGATATTTTGGCAAAGAATGTGGCTGCTTTCTGTCCTAGTCCTAAAAATTTGCTGGAGGCTAAACTGAAGAGCTTTGGATTAATGGGTGTTGGCAGAGAAAATTTCAAGACAGCCTAGTATTGACTGTGTCATATCATTATTAGTGGTCACTCTTAGGCAGACCTATAATGAAACGGAGCAAGGTGACCAAGGAAAAATACAAAATGGACAGGGTGAGGAGAAAGGACGTACCAGGAAGTGTGATAGCGTTAAGTCCAGTGCTCAAGGAGATAAAACGTTCAAAGAAAAGCCTGCTACTAAATGGAATAAAGAGAGTGGTGACCTCAGGGCAAGACCCCACCTACCTAAGCATCCATCTTGTGAAATGGAATTAAAGAAGAGCTTATTAGTAAGGGAAACCATCAACAACAGAAAGCTGAGGCAAATGTAATTGAACAAGGGGGCCAAGTTCAAACCCCATCAAAGCAGCAGAATTTGGCAGCTTTGGCTTTAGAGACAAGGATACAAGAAAGGGATATGGAATCTCCCTCTGCAACTAAGGAAAGCCGCTGAGGATGGACATGCTGAGGGATGTCCATGCAGAGGCCCAGAGAGGCCGTCACAGGAAGCTGTGAAGGTGAAGCTTGGATTTCAATGGAGGCCCCAAGATGTTGGAGATGCCAGAGTCATGGGATACCTGAGAAGGAAAGATGCAGAGTGGGTATGAAACGAGAGAGAGAGAGAGAGAGAGAGAGAGAGAGAGAGAGAGAGAGAGAGAGAGAGATATGCTGCAGTTAACAAAGCTGAAAGGACTTGGAGATTTGAAGAACACTTTGACATCAGACACAAAGATACAGAATTTGGAGTTTGCCCTGCTGGTTTTTGTCCAATATTTCCTCAACTTCTCTTCCATTTTGGAATGGTAATGTATATTCTGTGCTACTGTATGTTGGAAGTATGTGATCTGCTTTTTTATTCTGATTTTACAAGGGGTTACAGTTAAGAGATTGTCATGAGTCTCAGAAGAGACATTGAACTTTGGACTTTTAAATGTTACTGAGACCATGATAGACTATGGGAACTTTTGAAGTTGGACTGAATGCATTTTTGTATTATGATATGGCTATAGGCCTATAGGGGCCAGAGTGTAGAATGTGGTGGTTTGAATAAGAATGGCCCTCATAGGCTCATGTATTTGAATTCTTAGTCACCAGAGAGTGACACTATTTGAAAGGTTTAGAAGGATTAGGAAATGTGGCCTTTAAGGTTTCAAAAGCCCTTTCTCTCTGTCTGTCTGTCTGGCTCTTTCTCTCTGCCTACAGATCAGGATGTAGCTCTGAGCTCCAGTGTCTGCCTGCACACCACCATGCTCCCTGTCATGCTAATAATGGACTAGGCCTCTGAAATTGTAAGCTAGCCCCTAGTTAAATGCTTTGTTTTCTAAGACTTGCCTTGGTCATGGTGTCACCGTAACAGAACAGTGACTAAGACAGGAGGTGTCCAGGTCCACCAGACAAGATAGCTGGGATCTGAGAACTGTGCTGGTTGGGATCTACACCAAATTTAAACCAAGAGTTGAAAAGGCCCAACTATGTTTGTTATTACAGCCCTTCACCTCAGCGTTTCCATCGCTGTGGAGAATGGGAGGAAGGCTGGGAGGGTGCTGAGTGAGGGCTAATGAAAACACAGGAGAGAAGAGGCAGCTGACACGCCTTTCTCTCCACTCAGCCCCCTTGGGTTTTTGTGTTTCACAGACAGATCACAAATGGTAACACAGAGGGAACAAAAGTGAACACGAGCTTTTCATTAATCAGGAACCACATCTACACCTACCTGATGCGTCAGTTTCAGACAAGAGAGTTGGTAATTGTACATGACTGACTGTCAGTTATTCTAAGAGTGCCAGAACTATTAGCCTTGGCTTCATTCTGTATCTTACTGTCAGCCCTTCTAGAAGGAATTCCAGAAGACATTTTAGAAATTACATCTTCTTCAGGTGTTAAAAAGTCTAGCCCTTTACAATCAATGTCAGTGAGGAAATAGTGAGATGCTATCTTATTCACCACTGGTAAGAAAAAAGGAGCATATTCTTTATTTTTTTTAAAGATTTATTTATTAATTATGTATACAGTGTTCTGTCTGCATGTATGTCTGCATGCCAGAAGAGGGCACCAGATCTCATTATAGATGGTTGTGAGCCACCATGTGGTTGCTGGGAATTGAACTCAGGACCTCTGGAAGAGCAGCCACTGCTCTTGACCTCTGAGCCATCTCTCCAGTCCATGAGTATATTCTTTATGGAACTAGTTTAATCATCTATCAAACGGTGTTGAAGTGTTCAGTCTTGAATTTCAGTTATAAAAATATTTCATAGGGAGTTATAACATCACTTATAAAAGTGTAAAATGGAAAACAATCCAGTGAAATAATATGGTATGATTAAATATGTGCTAGGGACCAATCCTGCCAAACAGTTGTTTGTAAAATATTTAGAAAGCAAAAATGATCACAGTACAGTTTGGAAAAGCAGACAACAAAATTCTGCTTTGGGCACAATCCCAATTTTGTGAAAAATTATCCACAAGGAAAAGAAAAACACACTAGCAGGAAATCTCTGAGTGGAAAGTTTTCCATATTCCCATTATCTTTTTTGTGTTACCAAATGTCCATATTTATTAGTTATGACTTGAATAAGAGAAAACTTCTTTTAATAAGCTAGGGACTCAAATAGTCAAGCCTTACAATAATGGAATAAATGTATACTCAGGAAAATGATAATATATAGCAATATTTAGTAATATGCAAATGTTTTCACAATGGATTTCATATCAAAAGGTAGAGGGTGCTAGGTGCTGTGGCTCATGTTTATAACTCCAGTGCTTGAGAGGCTACGTCATGAGGATTCCCACTAGTCTGAGGTCAGCCTGGGCTACATCATAACATCCAGGATAGTCTGACCAGAGTGAGAACCTATTTCAAAAAAAGAGGGAGACAGAGAATTATAAATAATGTAGTGTAGAGTGTGGTCCATTTATACAAATGAATTCAAAGCTTGTATGTATATGCAAAGTCCTGGAAGGTCAAGGTGTAACTTCCTGTGAATGGTGTTGGAAATTGTGGTGGTTTGAATAAGAATGGGCCCATAGGCTCATATATTTGAAGGCTTGGTCCCCAGTTGGTGGAAATGTTTTGAGGAAGGATTAGGAGGTATGTCCTCCTAATTGGAGTAGGTTTATCACTAGGGGTAGGCTTTGAGGTTTAAATACCAACACCAGGTCCAATCTCTCTCTCCCTCTCTTCTCTCTTCTCTCTCTCTCCATTCCTCCTTTCTATCTCCCCCATCCCTCCACCCCCCACTGCCTCCTTTTTGTGGATCAGATGTGAGCTCTCAGCTACTGCTCCAGCACCAAACCAGCCTGCTGCCATGCCCCTTGTCATGATGCTCATGGGCTCACCATCTGAAACTGTAAGCAAGCTTGAATTAAGTGTTTTTTCTTATGTGTTGTCTTAGTCATGGTATCTCTTCATGGCAATAGAAAAGTACCCGAGGTAGAAACTAGAGTGTTTATCATTTTTTTTCTTTTATGTATTTCAGGGATTTGTGACCCGCTAAGCAGAATGCATCTTCATGATACTCAGGATTTTCAATATGTTTAAGGAATACTCCAACAAAAATATGTATACATAGAACCAGCTGCAACCAGGCAGGTCCCTAAGACAGAATGTGACCTGTCTACATTCAGTGTCTTTGAGTGACTACAGGGTACTCATATCCAGGGAGTCTGAGCTTGTGGGACTTTCACTAATTTTTCATGTTTAATTAGGATTTGACTTTGACCTGGTCAGTCCATGGCTGGAGAGGTAACAGACCCGAGTGGAAAGCCTTCTCCTGCCATTCTCCTAAATCCACATAGCTCCTTTCAAACTGCTTTCTAAATACCGACCCTCATACCCACAGATAAGTGCAGCTCTTATCCTAAACAAAGCAGCTTCTTTTTGCAGCATATGGAGGCTACTTCAGAGAACCAGAAATGATCAAAATGAGTAAGTGACTACGGGTGCTCAGCCCAGTTGGTACATGGACAGCACAACCACTACACTTAAGACTAGGCAAACATTGTAGAAAAGTGGGTGGAAAGATTGTAAGAACCAGAGGACAGTGATGTAAGATAATGTCTTCTAGACGTGACAGGGATGTTGAACCCAAGAAATCTCAACAAAATGTTTGCCTAAAGCCTGAATAATAACCATATCAGCTGACATGCCAATGGAGATGTGGAAAGTTCACAAGGCCTCACCCTTATGTGAAGAACTACAGGTAGTCAATGGCTGCTTAGGGACAAGTTTTCTCCAGGGATGATTAACCTTATAGGTTGTCCAGTCCCAAGTGGTCAGCCCTAAACACACATACAATATGGGTAAAATTGAATGGACTCAGTAGGTTGTGTATTTGGGTGTGAATGAGTATTTGTATATGTATATATGTGTGTATGTGCACGTGCACACACACACACACACACACACACACACACACACACTCACACACCCCAATACACACACAGTCAGAAGAAGAGGTAAGGAAACGAATCCCAAATGGAGCTGTGACGATGAGTTGGAGGGGAGGAAATAATGTAAGTACAGTGTATGAAATTATCAAAAAAATTAACTAGACTTGACTTTGATATTACACAAATAAGTCCCCTTAGAACTCTAGGAAACAAGACATTGATGCTTCTGCCCTTAAGAAAGGTTACGCTAAAGATCAGAAAATTGTTTTTTTCAAGAAAGGTAAATGATCTAAGGGAATAATGTACCTCAATTATTAAGAACTGTCTGGCTTTAAGGTTTCAAAACACTTTCTGTGGCCTAACAAAGACTAATGCAACCCAGAAACTGGCTTTAATCCTACTTCCACGGCCCAGGAGGACTGAACCTCACTAAACCTGGGGGTGCCAAAGCCTGTGATAAAATGGGCGATAAGAAAGCAGGGCTGTGTGTATGGGCACAGTGAAGAAGCACAAATGGCTTCTGAACTAGTCTGCCCACATGAGTCCATCTCAGTAAGGAAGACACAAAGTACCATAGGTCCGTTTTATACCGGCACGGTGCACCAACTCTTCCTTGTAGTGTAGGTCCTGGAGGAGTTTGGTCAGGGGCCACACAGTCCACAGCACTCTTTCTCCACAACAGTGGAGGACCAACGCTGCTCAGTCTGGGTGAAAGGCAAATCTGGACACCATCTGACAAAGAGGAAAAGCTTAACACTTGTCCAGTTGATACTGTGCTTCTGAAGAAGATCCACCACCGACCACTGCTGAACTTCTGTTAACCTAAACACTGATTATCTGTGGCACAACCAAGAAAATACATAATTGGATTCTTCCAAGGAGAGCCGGTCAGCCCAAGAGCCAGATTCAGTTTCTGGGCTTTCTGTGTAGCTCCCACCATGGGCAAGAAGGAGGTGACAAGAACTGATGGTATGCTGGCCCCACCACATATAAATTCCATGTACTCAGGCTGTCACCTAACTCTGCAGGGGGAGTTCGGTGTCCAGGAAAGGTGGAAGATGAGGAGGGCCTCTGTCAGTCCTGCCCACCAAACACCACACAGTCCTAGTAAATAGGCAGAGTGAGCTCAAAGCTGAGGAAACTGCACTAACTGGCATCAGGCAGGGGAAAGCCACCCCCACCCCTGACCCCACAAGGGCGGCCATGAGTGCACGGACCAGGGCGGAATTACTACCTGCTTAGATTAGAGTGAAAAATCGTCCCTCATTTGGTTTTCATCAGCAATACAGACAGTGATATAGAATATAACTTTATATTTAAGTTATTTAACTCTGGTAACTCCTCATGGTTCACATGTCTGATTAAATAATCAGGCATACATAAATACCAAGCTGCCGGTTTTCAGAAGTTTTGTGTCAACTAAGACAGGAGCCTGCCCGCACATCAGAGACCCGCGTCTCAGCCTCATCTGCACCCACACAGCACTGAGAGTAATCACTAACATCTCTGGAGCAGTCCAGGACAATGCTAGGATGGGGGACGGGGGAGGGGGGGGGCGGGGGCTGGGGAGGGCGGACGACAAAAAGACCTGGGGGTTTACAGCCCAAGCCTGCTGTTAGCTGTGTGAACTTGGGCAAGCCAATGATTTCCTCTGAACCTTGTAGAAGAAAGAAAGAAAGAAACAAAGAAAGAAACAAAGAAAGAAAGGAAGGAAGGAAGGAAGGAAGGAAGGAAGGAAGGAAGGAAGGAAGGAGACAGGGGGGAGGAGTGGACAGAGGGAGGGAGGGAGGGAGGGAAGGGAGGGAGGGAAGGGAAGGAGGGAGGGTAGAAAAATGAGTGTGTGTGTGGGGGGGGCGGTGTCCAGAGCACTCTTTTAAAGTAGATTTGTGGCTCATCTAAGAAAAGGGAATGATTTCACAAGAAACCAGATCTTTGTAACTTATCTATGGAGTTAATGTAAGATAGAAAGGGTTATACATGTTTTAATGCAGATGGTGATATGTAAAATACACATACTATCTTATGAAAGACTGGCATTAGCATGAGGAGGATCTATGACTCAAGAACACGAAGACCTTGGAATTCTGGCATTTGTGCTGGAGGGCTGCAGAGAAAGCTGCTGATGGAGTGCTTGCTGTTCAAGCAAGTGGATGGACTAGAGTTCAATTCCCAACACCCATGCAAAAAGCCAGCTGTGGTGGCGTGGTGTGCTCACTCCAGCCCTGGGAAGACAGAGACAGCTCACTGTCTGGGCAGCCTAGCACAATCCATGAGCCCCAGGTCCCAGTGAGATAGCCGATCTCAACAAAGAAGATGGATGGCTTCTTTGGAACAGTACCTAAGTTCAACCTCTGGCCTCTGCATGTACCCACTCCCCCACATACAAATGTGTGTCAGGACCTAGACTTACTCACTGGAAAACTGGGACATCTCCAGGACTAAGGAGTTAGAACCTTTATTTGGGATATAGCATCCAGTGCCTTTCAATCATGAGTTTATGAAGCTAAGCACAAGCATTTTCAAGTATCTCACTAGTCAAACAGCATGTAGTTTTAGATGCCATGCATCTATTTCTATCATAGTATAAATGTAGCCCAAGTCTCCAAATATTTCTGTCTCATTCACGTGAAATTCGGGAAGCTATTAACTCAGTGCCTAAGCTTTCTCATTTGAGACTTGGTTAAGAAACATATGTGTCATTCTATCACAAATTTGTCATTTTTACTATTTTGACGACTGTATTTTATGAATTGGTTTTCTTTGTAATCCTATATATTTTAGTTCATGGATTTAAAAACATTATTTTGGGAAGCAGTCCAGGCATTTTTTTTTAACAGCTTGCTAAAGGGGTCCATCTCTGCAGATGGCTGGCTAACAGGCCTGCTTCCTCAGATGTAAATGGAGCTAAGTGTGTGACACACTGGAACGGGCACAGCCAGCACACCGAGTGCCAGCCGCTCCCGAGAACACTGGGACAGGGACACACTCCTCTGTAGGATGCACCTCTTCCCTTAGACACCACCATTTCAGTACAACTCACAAGGAGGTGAGCTTAGTGCCCCTTCATGGCTCTCTAGCCTCTTCTTCTGGGTGGCCTTGTGTGTTGTCTGGGGTGACATGTCTATGTGGAGAGCCATTCTTTCTCGTCCCAGAATTCTATAGCTGGAAACCACCTGTGTTCAGGCCAGTGGTGAGTAATTCCAGGGAAGAGCCTGCACTGTGGCTGAGGAGGAAGGACTCACAGGGACAGGGAACTGACTCAGCTGTACTGCTTCTGAGCCAGTGACCAAGGTCTTGGCCATGGTGGAGGAAATGAGAGCAAGCTACTTAGAAGCTAGGCCACGGAACTGATCTAAAGCTTGCCTGTGAAAGGCTCTTCAAAGGCAGGGCCAGGCTGTAGGCTCAGCATAATGAACCTCAATGTGAGAAAATTAAGTAATGTTTCAAACTGAGTCCCAAATCAACAGTCTCAGCAATATGAGCACACTCTGCAAACGGGAATGTACTGGAGCTACAGAGGGAAGATTCATGGTCTTCTTAATTAACTCCGAGGTGCCGCACATAAGGGGAAAACGATAAATCAAGTAGATTACTGCCAGCAATCTGAATTTCCAAATGAAATAAGAGAGGTATAGCACCTTGAGTCATTTTGTAAATGTGTATGCTGGGGGTGGGGAGGATCGCCAAGGTCATCTCTTAGGCTGTAATTCGCCACTCAATGATTTAGTTTTATGCAGCATGCCAAGTATTTACCATACACTCAGGTGTGAAACAGCAGGAAACAAAGATGAGTGAAACACAAAATGAGAGGGAAACAGAATTCTCACACACATGTACACTGATACACACACACACACACACACACACACACACACACACAAAGAAAAAAACCATGATTGCTATTTCTGCCTTTATCTAAAAAAACAAACAAACAAACAAAACAAACAAACACAAAAAAATACACTGCATACCTACCATGCAACAAGCATTCTAAGAGCTGAGGATGTAGTTGTGCTGAGTCAGAATACAGAAAGCCCCTGACCCTGTGAGGCTCAAGTTAGAAGGGGAAGCAGGGACTCAACACACCATCAAACAAGCCAAGGGATTTCAGGC
>CABHPQ010201291.1:4271-41383 GCA_902168405.1 Peromyscus aztecus
TCTCTCTCTCTCTCTCTCTGTGTGTGTGTGTGTGTGTGTGTGTGTGTTTGTGTCCGTCCATCCATCTTTTCTCCTTTCTTTCTTTCTTTCTTTCTTTCTTTTCTCTTTCTTTTCTTTCTCTCTCTCTTTCTTTCTTTCTTTCTTTCTTTCTTTCTTTCTTCCTTTCTTCCTTTCTCTCTCTCTCTCTCTCTCTCTCTCTCTCTCTCTCTCTCTCTCTCTCTCTCTCTCTCTCTCTCTCAACAGGATCTCTTGCTGGATGCATCCAAGTAGGCTAAGCTGACAGGCCAGTGACCCCCAGGGATCCACCTGTCTCTGTGTCCTCAGTACTGGGATTACAATTGTGCACCACTGTATGTATCATTTTAGTTTTGTTTCATTTTTAATGGGTTCTCGGGATTGAACTCGGGTGCCTATGCTTACCTGATAATCACTTTTTCTTAATGATCTCTCATCCCAGCCCCTTTAAAAGTTAACAATTTTTAACTGAACTACGAACAATTAATAAATCAGGACCAATTAGTGTTTATCCTGCAAACACAAATTTTAGGCAAGCGCATTAATGACGCAACTATCTCCCCAGCCCTTTCTATTTTATTTTACTTATGTATCTTTTGGCATCACCCCCATAAAAATATCTTCCGTCCCACATGTTCCACCTCAAAGAGGAACAAAGTCAGAGTCAACCTGGGACCGAATGACTATGGCAGACACTCAGGTCCAGAAGTGAGGAGGCATGAATATAAAACTACATTCTAATTTCTTAAAAGCAGATTGGCTCAAAGAGCCTCATTAAGAGAACAGTCAATCCATCCATCTCCAGAACTTGGCAGCCCAGAAACTTCCTGTCCCAGCTTTAGTAATAAAATGCCTAAAGACACACATTTCCCCCTCCAACTGGGCGTTTTTTTTAAAACTTTACCCCTTTCACATTTAGTCATTATTCTCATGTAGTTAGCAGTACATTTTTTCCAGCAAAAAAAAATGAATTTTTAAGGAAGCTCATGCCTTAAAAAAATAAATTAATGTAGTTACTTGCACAAGATACAGCCAACAACATTGGCCAACAATCCTACGGGCAGCACTGATTAGACTCTGGGGGAGCAAGAGAGGGGACATGAAGGGAGGAGGGTGACATGTCAGAGGCTATCTGGGAGGAATGGGAGGGGCAAGGTGGAGCACCTAAGATCAAGATGTATTGTTTGCATGTATGACGTTGTCGGAAAATAAATAAGATACTCTATTAACGTAATACCAAGATAAATAAAGTGCTAGAGAGATGACTTGGTGGTTAAGAGCATGTGTTGCTCTTGAGGAACCTGGGGTTCAGTTTCCAGCACCCACATGGTGGTTCACACCTCTAGTGGATTGGACACACTGTTTTGACTCCATGGGCACCAACACACACACTCATACACACATAAATAAAAATAAAATAAGCCTTTAAAAGTAAATCAGTATAGGCTAGGCATGATGGTACACATTTGGGAGGGTAATGCAGGAAGCCTGCAAGTTCTAGAAGAGCCTGGACTACAGAGTGAGTTCCAGGACAGCCTAAGGTTCAGAAGAGAACTCTGTCTCCAGAAGTATCAGAGCCCAAAATTCAATGAAATCAAATCAAATCAAAAGCATTTTTACCTGGTCGGCCTCTGTGAAATGCCTGGTTAGATAAGTCTCTGGTTCAATAAATTGGTAGAAACACTCTAAATATTTGCTTCAATGTTCTGCCAGCAGAATTCATAGGATTGACAAATGACTAGTAAACTGGTGAAAGTCCAGAATCTCTTATACAGAAGATGGAGCGAATGGCTGAGCATGAATTCCTGAGCTCCCTGGAGAATGTCCCCACACAGGGTCCTATGGGGCTCCAACCCTTATGCAATCAGACAGGATCTTCAGCATCATGAAAATGCTCCATGGGCTGGAATGGAGCAGTTAATACAGTATTGGCCCATTAGGTGTGATGGTTCATCTTGGTGGTCAACGTCATAGGATCTAGAGTCATCTAGGAGACACACCGCTGAGTGTGTCTAAGAGGGAGCGTCTAGATTCGGTTAACTGAGGCAGAAAGACATATCCTAAATGTAGGTGGCCCCAACCCCACAGAGTGGGGTCCTGGATTGAGTAAAAAGGAGAAAGTGAGCTGAGTGCCAGCCTTCGTCTCTCTCTGCTCCCTGGCTGTGGATGTCATGTGACCAGCCGCCTCACACTTCTTTCACCACGCCTTCCCCAACAGGGTGGACTGTGAGCCAAAATTAAAATAAATTCATTCCTTCAGTTGCTTTTGTCAGGAATTTATATCAGTAAGATAGACAGACAGACAGACAGACACACACACACCTTTCCAAATAGCAACTTTCACAATACTAGGACAAAGACCTTGTCTCAAAACAAAATTTTAAAAAAACAATTAAAAACCAATAGAACTATCTTAATTTCACAGAGGTATTGGCTAAAATGTTTACCCCAGCAGAGTATGTTGGTGTATTGCTGTATCCCTAGAATTCCAGCACTTAAGAGGGTAAAGCAGCAGAATCGCCCTAAGTTCAAGACTAGCTGGTGCTTAGAGCAAGATTCTGTCAAAACAAAAAGACCCCCTCCAAAAGTATTTTAATACTTTGTGTGTTTGTGTCTGTATGGAGATATGTGCACATGAGTTATGGGTGGTTATAGGCTGCCCAGTGTGGATGTTGGGAACCAAACTCGAGTCCTCTGCAAGAGCAGCAAGCATTCTTAACTGCTGAGCCATTGCTCTAGCACCAATAATTTTTAAACTAAAAGACAACAATACCTTCTTAGATCTAGAAACATTGGTATTCAATAACTTTTTAGTAAGGCAGGTTTCTTGGTGTAGCATCTGTAGCCCCATGACTCCAGAGGCTGAGGTCTAAGGGATCACCATGAACTTGAGGCCATCCAGGGATACAATGTGACAAGACCCTGTCTCCAGAAAAAAAAAAAAGACAAATTAAAATAAAACAACAAAGGATGAAGTAGGAAACTGTCCTGGGGGGGGGGGGGCCTCTGAAAAGAGGATAGGAGAAATGGAAGAGGGGTTTGCTTCAGGCTCTTGGCCCCAGCATTTCAGAACTATTGCTACAGAAGAAAACATCATCGCATCGGGCCTGCAGAGACCCAGCAAGTCACCATCCATAGGGACTGTTTAGACATCCACAGCTGTACTTCATTCATTCACCACGTGACCTCCATTGTCACTGTCCTCCTAACACATCATGCAGGGGAACAGGAGAAAGCCACACTTAAAACTGGCATAGAGACCATGCAAGTAGTCCCCTACGGGATTGCTCTGGTTTCCTTTATGTTGCTGTGATTAAACACAAAAGCAAACCACTCTGATCAAAGGCAGTTTAGGGGAGGAAATGGTTTGTTCATCTTACACTATCAGGTCACATTCTGTCGTGGAGGAAAGTCGGGGAGGGAGCTTAAACCAGGAATGTGAAGGCAGGTGTTTTAGTAACTTGCCTTTGGCTGTGATGAGACACTGTGAACAAAAGTGACCTTTGAAAGAGTTTGCTTGGGCTTATGGTTCTAAGGGATAAGAGCCCATCATGGTGTGAAGACATGGAAGCAGACAGACATAGTACGGGAGCAGGAAGCTGATTGATTGTATCTTGAACCACAAACAGGAAGCAGAGCGAACTGGAAATGGGGCAGAGCTATAAGCTTTCAAAGCAGATCCCACGCGATGTAAGGTCACCTATGTTTAGGATATGTCTTCCTGCATCAGTTAACCAAATCTAGAAGCTCCCTCTTAGACATGCTCAGCGGTGTGTCTCCTAGATGACTGTAGATCCTATGACGTTGACAACCAAGATGAACCATCACACATAATGGGCCAATACTGTATTAACTGCTCCATTCCAGCCCATGGAGCATTTTCATGATACTGAAGATCCTGTCTGATTGCATAAGGGTTGGAGCCCCATAGGACCCTGTGTGGGGACATTCTCCAGGGAGCTCAGGAATTCATGCTCAGCCATTCGCTCCATCTTCTGTATAAGAGATTCTGGACTTTCACCAGTTTACTAGTCATTTGTCAATCCTATGAATTCTGCTGGCAGAACATTGAAGCAAATATTTAGAGTGTTTCTACCAATTTATTGAACCAGAGACTTATCTAACCAGTCTTCCAGCAAGGCTCCCACCTCCTAAAGGTGCTATAACCTCCCCCAAACAGCGCCACCTACTGGAGACCAAGTATTCAAATACATGAGCCTACGGGGATCATTTCTCATTCAAAGACAGCTGGACAGCTTGCTCTTCCACAAAGAAAACTGTGACTCTGCAGTCACCTTCCCTCAACCCCCAAATGGCTGAAATGATAGACCTGTACCAACAGGCCCAGCTGAGACAGTTGTGTTTTTATCTGGCTTATTGTGCTGTTTCTTCCTAACTCAAACACTCCTTTCTGGAGGGAGGCTCTTAAGACCCAGGAAATAAATGAAACTTACAAGTCTCAGGAAGTTCCTGAAACGCAACAAGATTTACAAGGCACTTCCCCAACATTATACAAGCAGTAACAACTGCAGGAGAAAAAGGAGAATCTCCTACCAGCTTTGCTGCCTGTTAGGTAGTGGTGGCAGCTTAAGCTCCTAGGGTGCAGCCATGTTTTGGGGACCAGGAGGACAGCTCAGTCAATAAAGTACAGGTCACCAGAATGAAAGTTTAAAAAAAGTAAAGCCACAGATATAGAAGCACATTTTTGTAATCCCAGCACTGGAGGAGTGGAGACAGGAGGGTCCCATGGGGAATGGTTCCCAGTGATGAATCCTGAGTCCTAATGAAAGACCCTGCCTCAAAAACTAAGGTGGGTGGTGCCTAAAGAGTGACACTCAGCTGGGCGTTGGTGGCGCACGCCTTTAATCCCAGCACTCGGGAGGCAGAGCCAGGCGGATCTCTGTGAGTTCGAGGCCAGCCTGGTATACCGAGTGAGCTCCAGGAAAGGTGCAAAGCTACACAGAGAAACCCTGTCTTGAAAAAGAAAAAAAAAAAAAAAAGAGTGACACTCAGGATTGACCTCCGACCTCTACACATACACGCTCAAATGTGCTCATATACCCACATGTGCAAACCCATGTATACATGTGTGCAAACACACACACAAGCTGCCTTTAAAACGGGAGGTAGGGGACCAGAGAGGTAGGTCAGTGGTTAAGTGTTTGCCCCCCCCCCCCAAGCATGAGCACCAGAGTTTGAATCCCCGGGACCCTCATAAAATATGCGTGGGGTGCTCTGGCCTGTAATTCTAGACTCAGAAGGTGAAGATGGGATTCCCATTGCATGTGGTTAGCTAGACTAGGTATGTTAGGAGCTCTGGGTTTGATTCAGAGACCCTGCCTCAGTGAACAAGGTAGAAGAGCAATCAAAGATGGTTCCAAACATCATCCTGAAGCCTCCACACACATGCACATACACACATGCAAACAAGCATACACATGCATGCACACCACATGCATGGAAAGGTAAGATTTATATTATTTATAAGTCTCTCTGTGTGTGTTCATGCATGTGCTCGCGCGCGCGTGCGTGCGTGCGTGCGTGCGCATTAGCGTAGCTTCTGACAGAGGTCGGAGATGTCAAGCCCTCCTAGAGCAGGGTGATAGATGGTGGGGAGCCATCCAACATGGATGCTGAAAACAGAACCTTAGTGGAAGAGCATGTGTTCCTAACCACTGAGCTCTCCACCCTTGAAAACGGGAAAATAAATAAAATGAGAGGGAAAGGAAAGGGGAGTCTAATTATTCCACCAACCAAATCAGCTTCATCTATCCCTGTAAC
This sequence comes from Peromyscus aztecus, assembly GCA_902168405.1. Taxonomy (NCBI): domain Eukaryota; kingdom Metazoa; phylum Chordata; class Mammalia; order Rodentia; family Cricetidae; genus Peromyscus; species Peromyscus aztecus. Next base: position 10,068 of record CABHPQ010201291.1, read on the forward strand.
TGCCCCAAACCGTCCCTGCTCACACGGCCCTGCTGGACAAACCCAGATCAAGTTCAAGTTTCCACTCCTAACGCGTACACTGAGCCGGGACTGCACACATCCCAAGCCCGGGGAATGAGGTGGGAGGCGCAGCTGGGCGGTACTCAGCAGGGTCTCACCGTCCATGTCCAGGCGTTGCATGATGATAGCCAGTTCCACTTCACTCGGCATGTACCCCAAAGAGCGCATGGCCATACCCAGCTCCTGCTTGGAGATGAAGCCATTCCCATCTCTGTCCAGAACACGGAAGGCTTCTCGGATTTCTGCAAGGAAAAAGCAGAGGAAGTCCACCAGTCAGTCACGTGACCGCCTCATGGCACTCAAACCGCGGGTGACTAACAGGTAGCGTCTCGCTGTACCAGGAGGAGGCTCGCTGCTTTTCTTGTTGCTGGGACTAGGCACGTGATTTAAAAAAAAAAAAAAACAACAACAACAATTTCAGAAAGAAAGGGTGTGGCAATGAGGCTCAGTTGATGCAGGGAGCCACAGGGTTCCATCCCCATCACTGAATAAACTGGGCATGCCCAGTAGTAATCCCAGCCCTCAGAAGGAAGGGTGGAGGCAGCGGGATCAGCTGTTCAAGGATATCCTCGGCGACCTAGCAAAATAGAGGCCACACTGAGCTACATGTAATCCTGTCTCAAAACAATAAATAGATAAAGTGGAGAAATGATTGAGGAAGAACCCCGAAGTCAATCTCTGACCTCTAAATGTGTGCCCCCCCTACATACATACACATACACATACATACATACACACACACACACACACACACACACACAATTATAAAATAAAATGTGAAAAGAGAGGGGAAGAAAGAGCGAGCCAGGGAAGGAAAGGAGGGAGAGAGAGATGGGAGAGAAAAAAGGAAAACAAGAGGCAGACGGCCCTAAATATCGGCACACACTGCAGCAGGACCGGTCGGGTGGGGATCCCAGCAGAAAATTGCCTCGGTGGAGGGAGCGGCTGTGAGAGTTTTGCAGGAATGACAGGGTCAGGGGGAAAGTGTGTGAGAGTCCCCCTGCCGATGCTGGCGACATGCAGTGTTTAATAACCTCGGAGGACAGGAGGTGAGAATCCCACTGTTTCTATTTCATCCTTCTAATCTGCAGTTGTTTTATGACTATCAACAGCCCCAGCTCAATACGAATGTCACAGAGGGTTGAAACGACTTTAATCACTTTCTCCCCGGTCTGGAAAAGAACTCAGCTCTGCTATGGCTAGGCTCCATTTCAAATGGCAGGAAGTCTCCCACTCTTTACTCTGGGTTATACCTACTCTCCCCACCCCCACACCCCCGGAGCCCCCAAAGCTGGCAGTCCTGGGTCGAGTGAACATTTCTCATCATGTCTCCCCCCACCCCCCGCCCCCGCAAGGCATGAGAAATTTAAGATCAGAGTTTAAAGAAGAGAGGTCCATCCCGTGTATCAAAAGAAGGCTGGATCTGCAGCAGCTTGGAGTTGCTCCAATAAATCCAGCGTAGGGAGGCTGCCGAGTAGGCTCAGTGGTTAAGAGTGCTGGCTGCTCAACGTGAGTACCCATGATATTTGTCTCTCCCAGTCCCGATTATTTCACTCAACCTTCAGCTCCCTCCAAATACATAACTCAACTCTTCATTAAGGTATTTATGTACTACATTTCCTTTATCATTTGCGGATGCACATAGAGACTGGGTCACTATTCAAGCTATTGTGACTAGTGGTCCACAGACTTCAATGTTCATTCCTTTGGGCAGACACCCAGGAGTACTAATGCTAGATCATAAGTTATGAATATGTGGGGTGGGAGGAATATGTGCACACAGGTGCTGTAGGAGGCCCAAGGGAGCACCTGATCATCTTGAGCTGGAATGACAGGCAGCTGCAGGCTGCCTCATGTGGGCCCTGGGAATCAAAGTTGGGTCTTTGTGTTCTTAAACCACTGACCCATCCCCCCAGCTGTTGTCTTTCATTTGTGGAAGACCTTCCATATCGATTTCCACAGTGCCTGCAACTGTTTATACTCTCAACCCACCTCCCTCTTATCTGAACATTTGCATTGGATTTGGATTTGGACCACCCAGACCATCCAAGACAATCTCACATTTCAAGATCCTTAACTCGATCACGCCAAAGAATTCTTTCCAAGGAAGCATTTGGAATTCCAGGGGATGTGGACTTTGGCATCCCTAGGGCTGCTTCCCAGATGATTATAGTCTTCCATCCTGAGATTCTTCCTCAAACAACTTCCTTTCTTTCCTCCTTCCTCCCCAAAGACACACTCATCCTTAGAGGTCACTTCTAATTTCCTTTCTTTTGTTTTGCCATCACAAAGCACCCTGACCAAAAACAACGTAAGAGAGGAAAGGGATTTGTTTGGGGTCACTGCTCCAGGTCAAGGTCCATCACTCAGTAAAGTCAAGGTGAGACTCCAGCAGCTGGACGTGTCCACAGTCAAGAGCAGAGAGAAACAAATGCGCCCAGGCTACCTGCCTGCTAGCTATGCTTAGCTGGCTCCCTCCAGCCTCCTATAGCTCAGGGTCCAGCCCATGCCCTGGTGCCACCCACAGCAGGCTGCTTCTTCCCACATCAATTAATAATCAGCAATCAATTAACAATTAACAATCCCCCCAGACACGCCCACTGGCCAACTTAATCTAGATGAGTCCTCCCCGAGACTCTTCGCAAATGATTCTCTTGTTATAGAGGTTGTGTATGGTTGATAGTTACAAACCAGGCAGCTTACACAGATTCCAGAAAAAAATGTCTTCGCTGGCCACAGCTATACCTGTCTCTCAATCTGCTAACTATTCAGCAAGCCATTCACCCCTCTCACATGACATCCGGCATGCCCCAGCACTGTATAGAGGCAAAAAATAGGAGAGTGACTGAGGCTTGCTGGCCACCAGCCTAGATGCAAGTGCAGTGAGAGACCCTGTCAGAGAGAGAGAGAGAGCGCAACACACCCACCCAAATTTTCTGGCCTCTGTGAATATGGACAGGCATGCACACCAGTGCGTGTGCAATGTGCACACGCGTACACACACAAAGCAAAGAAAAGAAAGAAATTATGTTTTCTCTCAAATGTCTCATCACAGACTTCTTTCATCTCTATGTGTTCCCCACTCATACTGGAGGGGGCGCTAGACAGAAAGCTAGCAGACTAATTACTGCAAATGCACCAGTCTCAACAGATTGAGTACTATAGGACTGAAAAGCTGGAGAGATGGCTCCGTGGTTAAGAGCACTGGCTGTTCCTGTAGAGGACCTGGGTTCAAGTCCCAGTATCCACATGGCAGCTCACAACTGTTTGTAGTTCTAGTTCCAAGAATCTGATCCCTTCTTTTGGCCTCTGTGGGGACCAGGCATACAAGTGGTGCACAGATACACACACAAGCAAAACACCATACACATTAAATAAAACTAAATAGGATTAAATTAAAAATAGTAAAAGAGAATCATGGGGCTGGAAAGATGGTTCCGCAGTTAAGAGTGCTTGCTGCTCTTGCAGAGGACCCAAGTTCAACTCCCAGCACTGAGGTTGGATGACTAACAACCACCTATAACTCTAGCTCCAGGACATCCAACATCTTCCCCTGGCCTCCAGGGGCACCTATACTTGTGTGCACATATTTACCCATAGACATACAGGCATATATGTCATTGAAAATAAATCTTAAAAAAATAAGAACCATGTATTACTAGTAATTTTTAATCAGTTATTAATACTAGCTCATCATGTGGAATGCTTTCTGCAAACACATGTGGATCCAGCAGAGAGAGAGAGAGAGACCAGCCTCTGAGCAATGACTCCAGGCTCCTGGCCAGGCTTAGTAGCTAATTATGTCGGCAGCCAAAACCAGAGGTCTCAATTTGCTCCTGTGTAAAATGAGCTGGGTTGGCTATGAGGCCCCCACAGCTCCTACCAGCCCTCCCTTCTGTGGATCCACGAACATCGTTAAAGACTTTGAGAGAACAGGAAGCCGGTGTTCTCTTACATACCTTATTAATCTGCCCTCCCCTCCAGCCTCTCCTTTCCTTCCCTGGATAGAATAAAAACAAGTTTTCAATCAAATCCAAATTGCATTTTTAGTCCTTTCCCATCAGCACAAGTTTCCATGCCCAGTCCCACATACACTGAAAAAAAAAAAAAAAAAAACACCTCGGTCATGGCAGAGAGCACCGACAAACGCCAGAGCTTCATGCAGCTTGACTCCAGCCTCTGGAAATGGCAGGATGCACAGGCAGGATCTCCCAAAGTGTTTCAAGACAGCTGGTCCAGACCCTAGCGTCAAAAGTGGATGTTCTAGTTTTCTTTTTGTTACTGTGATCAAACACGCTGGTCTAAAGCAACTTAGGGGAGGAAAGGGTTAATTTGTAGGCGTCTCCAGGTTACAGTCCATCACTGAAGGAAGTCAGGGCAGGGACTTGAAGTAGAAAGTAGAAGCCATGAAGGAATGCTGCTTGCTGTCTCACTCTCAGGCAGAGAGAGAGAGAGAGAGAGAGAGAGAGAGAGAGAGAGAGAGAGAGAGAGAGAGAGAGATAGATACATACATACAGCTCAGGATCACTGCCCAGGGAATGGTGTCACCCACAGTGGGCTGAGCCCTCCAACATCAATTAACAATCAAGACAGTGCCCCCACAGACATGACCATAGGCCAGTCTGATCTAGGCCATTCTTCTGTTGAGACTTTCTAATCAAATGACTCCAAACTGTCACAAGTGGATAGTTAAAGCTAGCTAGGACAGTGGGAGAAGTGTTATCTCTTTCCAGTCTTGGTAGTGACATTTTTATACTTGGTGACAGAATAGTCCATAGGACAGAAGATTATGTGAGAGAGTGACAGGGCCCATGGCTGGAGTTGTGGATAGATGGCTGCCCATGGAACCTCTCTTTCTCTGGACACATCTCATCTTCCACATCGTATCATTCTCACATAATTTTGAACATTTTCTGAGGGTGGTGATAACACCAAACAGGGTAGTTCCCTTCCATGATGGTTAATATTGTCAACACGACAGTCTCTAGAACCATCTAGACTCTCTCTTTATATATATATCTCAGGGCTTGTCTTGAAGACGTTTGTAGATCAACTTAATTGAAATGAGAATAACTGTACACGGTTGGTGGCATAATTCCATGGGTTGGTGTCCTAGACTGAAAGAGAGAAAGTGAGCTGAGTACCAGCAGTTCCCCCTTCTCTCCTGCCCTCCCGATTGTGGATGCAATGTGAGCAGCTGCCTCATACTCCCGCCATGGTGCCTTCCCTATCAGATGGACTGTACCATCAAAATGTGACCAGAAATAAACCCTCCCGTCACCAAGTTGCCTTTTATCAGATAGTTTGTCCCAGTAATAAGCAAAGTACCTAGTACACCTTCCATATTAGTAAATTTTGTCATCACCACCATGATCAGAAGACTTCAGACGAGAGGAGATTTCTTTTGGCTCATCATTTTACAGGGTCAATCTACGATCACTTGAACCCATATATCTGGGGGAAAAAAATCATGGTGGCAGATGTGTGTGACAGAGGAGAGTTCTTTACTTCTCAGCTAACCGGGAAGCAGAGTGTGACACAAAGAGACCAGGCATAAACATACCCACTAGATCCCAGGCCCAAATCCCTGCCCCCAGTGACCTACATCTTCTAACTAGGTCTCACTTCCTAAAGTTTCCATAACTTTCCCCAAATAGCATCACCATCTGGGGGTACATTTCCTATTTATGATGCTGTCTGTTGCAGAGTCCCACATTCCTCCTGTGGACTCTCTACATGCCCCAGCTATCACTGTGAACTTCAGCCTGTATCCTTAACACTGGACAGACAAGAGTGTCCTCGTGAGGAGTGGGTCTGTGGCCAGAGGTCAGTAGGTCAAAACGCCGTCCTTGTCTGATACTATAACCATCCGGACAGGAGGGAAGCTATTCCAAAGAAACACTTCACCTCTCCCTTCAGCTACCAGATTATTGGAACAATGGACTTTCTCCAGGAGTCTCATGCTAGGGAAAGGAAAAGCTGGAGCTCTGGTGCCAAGCAGTTCTAACTACTTATCAGACCACCTTGCAGGAGAGACTGAAACCTAGAAAATGAGGGGTCAGGGATGGGTGGGACCACATCTTGCTATATGCATACCCTCTATTTAAACCTAAAACTCACATCGTGACCCTGAAGATGGACTTGCAGACTCACTGGACCCCTTCTGACCTCTTCCCAGTGAGGCTATTATATTCAAAAATCTCCCTCTTCTGTTTGTCACCATTCATGGTGCCTTTAATTAGACTGCTGACTGGACCTGGCTTGTTAGGGGGACTGTCAGGGCCCAGGCTCTGACGATCTGTGGTAACAACTGCATAAGATACCCGCTCCTGATTCTGACTGAAAAAGTGTGCTGCGTGTACATTGTGTCTGCGTGTTTGTGTATGTGTGTGTGTTTGTGTGTGGTGTATGCATTCACACACAGGTGCCTGAGGGAGCATTCAATAATGTCACTTTGTTTCAAAGGATCCAAGAAATGGGGGAGGAAACAGAACACAAAAGTAGAATCCCATCACAGATCTCCTGGAAATTCAATCTCACCAAGCGAAAGCCAGCCAGACTGGAAGAGACAGGTAATGTGTGCCTCTTTTTATTCTTATTAGCAGAGCAGGGCATGGAATGATGCTCATAAAACCAACAGAGACATTAGCGCAGACAGGACCCCTTTGTGTCTAGACTCATAGCACCAGTCGGCTCTGGATCTACTTTTCCTTCCTTACGAAGTGGGGACCACAGCTCCAACATCTGGGAATAAGCCACGAGCATGTACTCTTTGCTGATCCTCCTTTGGTGGTGGTGGTGGTGGTGTGCATACGCGCGCGTGTGTGCGTGCGTGCATGCATGCATGCATGCGTGTGTGTTGAGAGGGGCTGGGGTTGCTTGTGCCTCAGAGTTAGGTGAACATGTTGTGCTGGTACCTGGGATTCAGTCTTTGATTCCCTCCCAGTCTTGAATGCATGACTGGGCTCCATGAAACCCCAGCACCTCTAAGACGCCTTCATAAGCTGCACAAGTGATGTCTGTGATGGCGATAGGGGAGTGTTCTTGTTTCATTTCTGTTATTGTGAATCCTGACCCCCCCCCTCCAAAAAAGAAAGAAAACTTAGAGGAGAAAGGCTTTGTTTCGGCTCACAATTCCAGGCTATAGCCCATTACTGCAGAGAGGTCACAGCGGCAGGAGCTTGGAGTACTAATGACATCCACGGTCCAAAAGAGCAATGACGACATAATGCTTAGCCCCATCTCTACATTTACACAGTCCAGGACCCAAGCCCAGGGGATGCTGCCACCGACAATGGGCACTTTTTCACACCTCAATGAACAGAATCAAGACTATGCTCCACAGACCTACCCCTATAGGCCAACCCTATGTAATCCGTCTTTCATGAGACTCTCTTCCTAGATTTTCCAGAGGATGCTAGGTTGTATCAAATTGCTAATTAGAAGTAATCATCATAGAGAAAGATGGGGTACTTTATAATCTACCTTGTGAAGAGCACATTTGTACCTTGTGCTATAGAAAGAAGTCTTCATGTGAACCCTGTAAGAAGCTCCCCAAATACACACTGCTAACCATTTGTTTTTTTCTGAGTTACCTTTGATATGTAGGATTTTTCAAGGGAAATTCGAGACTCGGTAGCCTTGGTTATTTGCCATTTACACAGAAAATGGTGTTGGTGTGGAAAAAAGGCACCAACAACATGACTCTCAGCAATAAGATGGTCAGGCAAGACCAGAGGGGAAAGACTGAACTTTGGAATAACTTGCCATGATGGTTGGTATTTAGAATTGTCAACTTGAAATACCCTAGAATCACCTGGGAAGAGATTCTCAGTGAGGGATTGTCTAGATCAAGTTGGCCAAGAGGCATGTCAATAGGGGGTTATCCTGATTGTTAAGTGATGTGAAGAGCCCCGGCATGAAAGTAGACAGCACCATGCCCTGGTTTGGGATGCTGGACTATATGAGTAGAGAAAAACAGCTGAGTGGTAAGCAAGCATACATTTATTTGTCTCTGCTCTTCATTGAGAATGTGACAAGCAGCTTTAAGATCCAGCCTTGACTTCCCCACAATGATGGACTGTGACCTGCCATTATGAGCCATAGGTCACATTTATCAGGTGTCACCACATCATCAGAAGTGATACATGGGTCTTTTAGGATGGTAATGTCTTCTCAGCTTGCTGACTCTCTGAATAAAGCTCAATTTACAGATTTCAATTCCCGTCTCTGCTTGTTGGTTTCTCAAAGAATCGGGCAACACCCACCCAATCCCAGTTTCAATATCATGCTGTCCCACTGGCACACGGAATAGAAAAGGATACATAATAAGACATTTCCTGAGAGAAGGAATCCAATCACTGCCTGTGCAATTGTCCAGAAGCCAAGTCTGCATTCCCAAGGGGATCCAGCCGGGCTTCTCCTCCTTAGAGTGATGCTCATGGTCTTGAGCCCCAAGGGCCTTGGATAGAAAGGATCTTGCTGTATAGCCAAAGAGACTGACTTCTTGTTTTGCAATAATATTTTTCTTATAATTATCCCCTGTGGAGGAGAAAGGGCTTACAAGGTTCCTCCCCTCCCTGAGGATTAATAGAGACTCAATGGTGGCTTAGAGGAGGGGCTTACAATGGCCCGCCCCTCTCTGAGGATTTAAAGACAGCTAACAGTTGCTAGAGGTCATAAGGCTCTGCCCCTCTAAGGATTTAGAGGCAGCTGGAGGAGGGAGCAACAAGTTCTTCAGTGGTCTAGTCCATTATGCTGCCTGCGCTCTAGTAAACAACCGCACCCCACCCTCACCCCAGGAGCCTCTACATAGCCCTAATGAAACTCACTGGGTCTCGCATCCCATGAAGGTAGAAGGGAGGAAGAGTGGTCCGGGAGAGAGAGGAAAAGAGTCAACAGGAGTCGGGATGGGATGGACAAGGGTAATATGGGGTAAATCAAAATGCATTAAATATGTATATGACAATGTCATAATGAAACCTATTGGTGTGTATAATCCATATATACTAAAAAAATATTTTAAAATTACCCATGATTAGCACTGAGACCCATGTATATCCAGATTCAGTGTTCTGGCAAAATCCTGCCTCCAAACTACTAAATCTTCATAAAGATACAGCCAGGTGAGACAGGGACAAGGACAAAGGTCCACCTATCACAGGGAAAACAGACTCAGCCATTGGGAATGCTATTGCTAACACCCCGACTTTGGGAACCAGCTGCCATTTACAACACCAATTTACAACTTCAAGTTAGTAATGAAAAACAACCAATTTCTGGGCACAATTCCCACAGGATGCAAAAATCTACTCATTTTCTGTAGCCTTAGGAAGAAACAGAACTTTCATTTGTGTGTATGCATGTATGTGTTGAAGGGGTTTATATGTTCATGTGTATGCACATGTGTGCATGCTTATGGTGTGCATGTGGATATGTGTGTGTGTGTGTGTGGTGTGTGTGTGTGTGTGTGTGTGTGTGTGTGTGTATGTATTGTAGATGACAGAAGTCAATGTCAGGTATCTTCAGTTGCATCCCATGTTTTATTCACACAAGGGCTCTCACTGAACCTGGAGCTCATTGATTTGGTTAGACTGGTTTGGCAGTGAGTGGCCTGGATCTACCTGTCTCTGTCCCAAACCACCGGTGGGATTATAGATGCCTTCCACCACACCCAGCATTTTATATGGGTGGCAGGGATCTGAACTCAGGTCCTCAAATGATCCTGCTGAGCCATCTCCCCAACCCTGAATGACGGTTTTCACTGCATGAAGTGAGGAATGGGACACGTGTGTTTTGTAGATACATGTCATTGAAAAATTGCAAAATTGGAAATATCCAGTTTCTGGGTGAGGTAACTATGACCCAGAAGATGCAAGATACAGATGTGCAGGTCTTTATTCAGAGAAAACAATGAGGCAGGGACTGATTTGTGGGTCAGGAGAAGTGGTTCATGGATTATGAGTGTGTACTGCTCTTGTAGAGAACCATGTCAGATAGCTAACAACTATGTGTAACTCCATCAGGCTCTTCTGGCACTTCACTCAGATATACATACCTACAAACATAAATATAAGTTTAAAAACAATAAATATTAAAAAGAAAAAAGTTAGGAAGGGTTTCTACATTCGCAAAGAAAGGTCAAAAAAAGAAAAATATTTGGAAATGATTAACACAGTTATTCACTCCACAAACAGCTGCTGTTTGCTTACTATATATCAGATACTACATTAGGAGACATGGTTGGTGAATAAACCCTTCCAGGCTTCAAAAATCTAATCTAGGTGGCAAAAAGAGGTTGACCAGATGTCCGTTGGCAAGAATAGCAAATGGAGTGATTCAAGATCCCATAGAATTCCTTAGGATAAAGTCACACTCTACAGAAAAAGTGTTGTGTCAGAGGTGGTGGTGAGACACAGCCCAGCCCAGGAGTGAACTGAGGAATTCCTTCTTCCTTGGGAACTTCTACTCAGGTAAGGCCAGAATCTTGACTACACTACATAAAAGACTATCAAGATGAGTATTCTAGTTTCACTTATTTTGTTGTGATTAAAATACCCTGAGCAAAAGGGACATAGGAGGAAGAAAAGGTGAGGTTCCAGGATACAGTCCACCACTGAAACGAAGTCACAGTGACCTTCATGAAGTCACATGGACCTTTCCAGAGTTGCTCTCACTTAGCTTTCTCCCCAGATCAGGGCACAGCCCATGAAACGGTGCTGCCCACATCCAGGGTAGGTCTCCCTATATCAGTTCACAATCAGGGCAAGTCCCCACAGACATGCTCACAGGTTAACCTGGCCTAGATAACCACCCGTTAAGACTCTCTTTCCAGGTGATTTTAGATGTGTCAAATTGAGAGTTAAAACTAGGCAGCACAATGAGTCAGAATGACATAAAGCTAGTGAGTGTATTCATAGCCGGGAGAGTATACATTTTAACTGAAGCAGAGGAATTTCGAGATAGAGACAATTAGGAATAGGAGAGTACACACTGAACACATGGGCAGAGAGTTCTCAAGAGGGAGAGTCGCTAAGACGTCTCTAAGTGGTAGGTACAGAGGCTGGGGAGATGGCTCAGGGGAAAGGGGTCTTGCAATGCAAGCATGAGAATCTGAGTTTGGGTCCCCCAAACCAACACAAAAGCTAAGCATAGTAGTGCACATCTGTAACCCAAGCACTTGGAGGCAAGGACAGATAGATACCTGAAGCTCATTGGCTAGACAATTTAGACATATTGATAAACTCCAGATTCAGTGAGAGACCCTACCTCAAACACTAAAGTAGAGAGAGATTGAAGAAGACAGTTGAAATTGATTTCTGGCCTACACACACACATTTTGTAGCTTTCTAAGTTATTTTGCTCAAAGGGTGTAATTTACAGCAAGATTTAAAGATTAAGTCTAAGAATTAAGGAAGAACATATATGAGCTATTTTACTTATTTCTCTTAAAGAATCTCCCCCCACCTCTGTAAATGTAACTGTAAGGTTTTACAAAGTGCACTGTTTAGGTTTCAGGATGAGAGAGGAATGTTAACACACTCAAGGCTACCACACACAGTGTGGCCCTATGTAAGCACAGTATGTTGACACAAGCCAGGCTCATCTGGGATGAGGAAACTTCAATTGGGAATATGTCTCCATAAGACTGACATGTAAGCAAGTCTGTGGGGCATGTTCTTGGTTCATTAACTAAGGTGGTACCACACCTGGTCAAATGATCTTGGATGCTATAAGCCATAGGTAGCAAGCAAGCCACTAAGCAATGCTCCTCCATGGCCCTCTGCTTCCAGTGCCGCCTCTGACTTCCTTTCATGATGGACCACAACTGTAAGCTGAAATAAACCCTTTCCTCCCAATGTTGCTGTTGGTCACGGTGTTCATCACAGCAACAGAAAGCTACCCAGGACAGTCGTTTTAAACATCCTTGTTTGAGACATCTTTAGGAAAACAATTGCTGCATCATAGGCAGTTTCAATTTTTTTTCCTTAAGATTTCTTTTACTTTTAATTGTGTGTGAAGGGTAGTACACATGAGTGCAGGTGTCCACAGAGGCCGGAAATGATTGATCCTCTGGAGTTGGAGTTTCAGGTGCTGTGAGATGCCAACCTGGGTACTGAGGACTAACCTCATGTCCATTATGAAAGCAATACCTGCTCTTAACCAATGAACATCTCTTCAGTCCCTGGTAGGTTTATCAATTGTGCTGAAGCCTTTCACTCCCAGCCAGATTCCAGAGGGAGGGTTTAATTCTTTGTTTCCATGCCCCCTCTTTTCTCTTTTCATCCTGCCTCAGTTGGGAGTCACACTTGAACCTTTGGAATCTTAAGGTCAATGAGGTGGAATAAAGAGACCGTCAAAGCACAGCATGTCCACATGATTGTCTACACAACGGGAAGAAACAGACTTAGAAGTGAGGGCAAACTGTACTTGGACCACTTGCATAGGTCTCCACAGCCCCTGGGCTCTATCCTGCTAGCCATGCACTGACAAAGGATGCTCTAAGCTTCTATTAATAGAAGATTCTGAGAACACAGATGATCCTATTCAGGGTTAGTGCTGGACATTAAGAAGTAGACACCCTGCTGACCATCAAGAAAGTGAGGGTCTATGGCAGAAGGAGAACTTTCGAGCTGTCTGCCCTACCCCCACCCTAGTCTCTCTCTTTCTCCCCACTCACCATCTGTCCATATCACTTGGCTCTGGGAATTTTGTCTCTTGCCATTTTACATAGACACCCTCTAGACCAACTAATCTCATACATATTTAAATCTCATTCCCCCTACCTCCTTTCAATCCTGAATGCCAGCCAAGGATATTCAGCCTGTTTTGGGCCTTGGTGGGCTACCATGGGCAATTTCTGTTCTGTTTTGCTTTGTTCTTTTACTGTCAGGGGCAGGATTCCATCAGCTTTAACCTACCTGAAATGCTGAACTTGGTTTAGCCTTGTCTTGTTGGAGTATAAAGTTTTAGATCAAGTTACCTCTCTTCCAGTATATTTTCAAAGCTCTATTCATTTTACAAATGTTTTGCCCACATGTATCTATGTGCACCACATGTATGGTTAGTGCCTGTGGATGTCAGAAGAGGGAATCAGATCCCCTAGAACAGGTGTTATAGTTGTGAGCCACCTTGTGGGTACTGGGACTCGAACCCAGATCCACCATATGAGCAACAAGTGTTTTTAACTGATGAACCATTTCTCAAATGCCTTTTCTAATGTTTTTGAGGGTGGATATTGAGAAAGGGGTCTCACTGTATATATTTCAGGGCTGGTTTTGGCTTTGTGGTATAGCCGAGGATAGCCTGGAATTTCTGATCCTCCTGCCTCAGCTTTACTAAGTGCTGGGATTATGCATGCCTACCACCATTCCTGGTTCTTTTTTCTTTTCTGAGAGAGACAGAAAGACAGAGATAGGAGGCTAGAGATCAACCTCGGTTGTGGTTCCTCAGTTATTGCCCACCTTGTGTTTTGAGACAGGGCTTATCCCTGGAACCTGGGGTGGGGGAGTCCTTGATTAGGCTCGGCTGACTGGCAGGCAACTGAGCCTTGGAGATCCACCCATATCCACCTCCCCAGTGCTGGGGTTATAAGCATGTACCATCACACCGGGCTGTTTTGTTTTAGCATTGATTCTGTGGATAGAACCCAGATCCGAATGTTTACAAGGCAAGCATGCTGACTAAGCTATCTTCCTGGCCCAACAGTCCTGAAATCCTTAGAAATGCCTCCATCTTTTCAGCTGCCTATGCTACTATTACCTAAAAACAGAAATGGTTATTCTTCACATCCTGACATACCTGATTCGTCTCGGCTGGTTAACACCACCACTCAGTTATTGAAAGGCATGTTCTTTTGGCCACGATGTAGTAAAAAGGGTCAGGAACCTGGGGACACCCAAGATGCATGGTAGAACCGAGTGACAAAAATCAGGATGCAAGCCTGCCATCTCTGCCTTCCTTTTGTGTCCGTTTCCTTTACTTTGGTTCAGAATTGATTCAGCGTTAGCATGGTTACCCACTTAAGGGGTGCCTGTCTACCTAACCTAACTCACCTCCCTTTGAAGCTGAGGGTGCCAGGCTACATCTCCTCCTAAACCTGGAGTCATCTTGGGTTCCAGGAACAGCAGATGCTAACAGGACCCTCCTCCCAGATGAGGACAACTGTCCATTATGGAGAGGCTACGTTGGGAACAGGAACAATCCTCTCTCCAAAACTAGCTTGCCCCACCCCCACCCTAAGCTATAAAGATTTCTTTGGAACACCTTACAGAACCAGAGTTGAGACAATAATAGACAAATCCTTACTGCTTAATTATGCACACCTTCCCACCTTGACTCTAGTCTCATGTCAGTACCCCAAAGATGAACAAGAGGTCACCTCATGGACTCCTCTATCTGTTCCCCTTCCTCTGTGTGCACCAATTAAATCTCCTCTCTGTTTTTCACCATTATTTATCTCTTTAATTAGTGTATTGGGGCAGGTCACTGAATGTTCTAGTTTCCTTTCTGTTGATGTATGAAATACTCAGACCAAAAGGAGCTTAGAGAAGGAAAGAACTTATTTATGCTTCCATGTCACAGTCCATCACTCAAGGAGGTCAGGGCAGGAACTCAAGCAAGAACTTGAGACGAAAAAACCCCAGAGGGTTGCTGTTTGCTTGCTCCCTCTCTGGCTCCCAGGCTGTTGTTTGATTATCTTTATTATACATCTCAAGACCACCAGCCTAGGGAATGGAGCTACCCAGAGTGGGCTGTGCCCTCCTAAATCAATTAATAATCTAGAGAATGCCCCACAGACATGCCCACAAACCAATCCAAAGGAGGTGATTTCTCAATTGATATTTGCTTCTCAGATGACTCCAGGGTAATTATCAAGATAACAGTTAAAACTAACTGGGCTACCCCACCCATTGTCAACTTGACTCACAAATGCATCGCAGTTAAACCTTTCAACTCCTGGTCCTCCGAGGTCTCATGTTAATATCATAAAACACAGTCCAACTTTAGAAGTTCCACAGTTTTAAATAAGCCAGTGCTTTAGAAGTCCTAAGTCTCATAAATATGGACTCCTCTAAAATTAAAAGCAAATTACATATCTATTTTTGAGACAGAGAGAGAGAGAGAGAGAAAGAGAGAGAGAGAGAGAGAGAGAGAGAATATAGATACATAAGAGGCCAGAAAAGGGCATTGGATGCCCTGGAACTGGAATTACAAGTTGTTATGATCCACGGGATAGGAGTGCTGGGTATGAAACTCAGGTCCTCTGAAAGAACAGTACACACTCTCAACTGCTGAGCGCTTAGCCCCAGCTTACATAGTTGCTATTCCTGTTGGAGCTGAGCCTTTGGTTCTAAATCTCCAGTAAGAGCATCAAGATGGTTAAGTCTGTGGAGGAACTAGAAATGAGTAGCTGGCCCGGTCTAAGGGGAAGATGGCGAACCTGAAGACATGTCCATACCACAACAGCGGACTCAGGGTCAGCTGAAATTTCAAAGAGTGAGTGGATAGCACTCAGAACATGACAGGCTTGGGTGTCCACGTTTGGGAAGGGTGGGATTTTGAAGAATGCACTGCAGTTTCTAGTTTGTTGGGTAAGAAGTGATCACATAAACAGACAAGGCCAGGTGGAGTTTTAAAGGCCTAAGTGACAACATCTGTGATCCCTTTTATCAAGAAAAAAACAGGAGTAGCTAGCTATGAGGGATCAGGAGATGGGGAAACTGTACATCTTAACTGACCAGCAGGAAGTTATGGACAGTAAAGACATAACCATCCTGACAGGAATAAAAATAGTTCAAATAGACAGTTGCCCTCCCCGAGTCTATCAGACTGTTGACACAATGGACCCCAAGGAATTAGTGTTTCCCTAGGAGTCTCATGCTGGGAGAAGGAAAAGGCAGAAGCCTTGATGCCAGCCAAGGGAGGGGAGGGGTTGTCTCCCAGGAAGCCATTTCACATCGTTCTAACAACTTGTCAAACCACCTTGCAGGAGAGACTGGATTTTAGACAATGATGGGTCAGTGATGGGCAGGACCACCCCTTGACAGGACTGCTTAACTATGCATACCCCTTGACTCACTTTGTAGCCCTGACTGGCCTGGAACTCCCTCTGTCAACCAGAGTGGCCTCGAATTTACAGAACTCCACCTGCCTCTGTCTCTCAAGTGCTGGAATTCAAGTTATGTGGCACCGTATCTGGCTCTTGCTCCCTATTTAAACCTAAACCTCATGTCAATCACTGAAAATGGGGTTGGGGGAGGGGAGGGGGCGGCAGCGAGCAGGGGAGCATGGGACCTCTTTGTTTCCCTTCCAATGTGGCCACATCGAATAAATCTTCTCTCCTGACTTTCATCATTGCTGGTTTAATTGGCTTATTGAGGATGAGTGGCAGAGACTGTCTCATTAAGGGGCTGTCACAACCCCCCACTCCAAAGGCACTCTACAACTGGCATAGGTCCTGACCTCACAGGGGTGCTGAGGAGACACTCGTGGCCACCACAGCAGCCATCATCTGACCACAGAAGCTGGAACTCAGTGAGAGAAGACATAAGGGAGGAGGAGGAGGAGGAGGAGGAGGAGGAGGAGGAGGAGAAGGAGGAGGAGGAGGAGGAGGGAGAGGAGAAAGAAGAGGAGGAGCAGAGAGGATGCAGTTCCAGGGTTCCAGGCCAGTGCTGGGATCTGGACAATGTATAGTTTGTTTTAAGAGGTGATGGACCACCTCCATGGCACCAGGAGTGGGTTCCAAGGAAGACCGGACTACTGGTGAGGCTGAGTGCAACTACAGCAGCCTCTTTGTTCTGTAAAGGAAATAGAAAGCCCCTTACAGAAAGCCTATCTGAGAATCTCTAACTCCCAAACAGACTTCTCAGGGACAGGATTCAGGGGCCCTGATTCTCACTTCCTCTGGGATGTTCAGAGGCTCAGTCTGCCAAACCCAGGACCTCAGAAGGCTATCTGTGCAGTGGATAAGCCTCAGCTATATGGGCCCCTTCCCCTCAACACCCCTTCTGGAATTCCTCCCTCTCCCTCTGCAGCCCAGCACTGAGAGGCGGGCAGGCTGCAGGCCTTTGTGGCGAAACCTCCATCTTTTGCCTGAGACCCATAAGAAGGGACCACACTCTGCCTCTCGGGCCTGAACTCTCCCTAGGTCACCCATCATGCTCTTGTCTGCCTGTCCATGCCATTAATGACTACATAGCTCCTCTAACTAATCTCTTACCTCCAAATAATAATCCACCTCAGTGTCTGCCTCAGAGTCCCCCTTGAGCCCTCAACCCACTGACCAACCTTTCAGAAGCCAGGTGCTGCCTGTTCTCACACAGCAACACACACCTGCTCAGGGAAAATTAGGCCAATTGCTGAGGATGAAGAATATTAATTGCATCATTTGGCTCAGAAGACAGTATCCGAGGGGCCCACGAGGAGCAAATGGAGTGGAATTTATCTGCAAACATCAGGGTCATAATCGACGTGGTTAATTTTTCATTAAATCATTTCATTCCTGAATTTGGAAAGTTAATATCTAAATATCAGAAAATAACTGGCCTCTTTGTAAATGAAATTGTCTGGTGGATTTAGTGGGGGATCCAAAAGGCGGAAGAGCAGAATCCATGTTACAGAAATAAACCAGCAGCAGTTAGTCAGGAACGGGGAGAAGGACTTTAGACAAAACTCCTAAGGGTACAGAGTGTGTATCGGGGGGCAGAAGGATGGTCTGGTATGCATGAGGCCCTGAGTTCCAGTCCCAACATCATAAGAAGAAGCAAGAAAGAAAACACATCAGGAGCAAGAAGATAGCTCACTGGGAAAATTGGAGACCTGAGTTCAGACCCCCAGGACCCACCTAAAGTTGGACATGACAGTGTCTGTTATCCCAGTGCCCCTGAAGTTGCTGCCTATAAACAGGCAGTCACCTGGAGTTTGGTGCAAATGTCTGTCAGGTAAAGTGTGGAAGGCGAAGGTGCAGCTGGAGAGGAACGCTTGGCATCTTGGGCAAGACCCAAAAGTACCTCCCTGTGAAGCTCTCTGAACTCCTGCTCACCAGCCCTCCCATTCATCCCCTGTCCAGTTCTTTCCAGTCCATTCTGCCTCCTGAGGCCTCACGCTAAAAGGCCTGCTTATGAAAGCCATTGTTCTCCGCTGCAGGCTGCGTGAATATCCCATTATCAATGAGAAGTAATTTATTCGCTTAAAATGGCCAACTCTCTCATTCTGTTTTAACAAGCTGGCTCTCTTTGCCAAAATAAGTCCGTGCCTTTGAAAAGACTATTTTCAAAGCCTCACACCAGCTCCGGCTTGAGAAATAAATCTGAAATCAACCACGGCAGGCTGACCTCATCCCCACACTCCAACATTAAACAGGCAGCTCAGAAAAAGGGAAATAATTGCTTTCCAAATTCCATCGGGAAACTTAATCCTAAAGGGAACGGGAAGTTGTCCTCTGAACTCTGCGGAAGTGCCATGCCCCCCTCCACCTGCACCAGAAAAAAAAAATCAATACAGGAGTAAATAAACAAATGTAATTTTAAAAAAATTAAGTAGGAGATAAGATGAGAAGGAAGGGGAAGGGAAGGGGGAAAGAGGAGGAGATGAAGGGAAAGGGGGCTGGAAGGGATATCCAGGAGGAGGAGGAGAAAGGAGAGGAGGAGGAAGAGAACTGGGGGAAGGAAGGGAGGTAAGAAGAAGAGACTAGAAGAAGGATGTGGAGGAGAGAAGAGGGGGAGATGAGGAGAAAAGAGGAGGCAAAAGAGGAGACAGAGGGACCAGGAGTCGGGGAAGGATCCCTGGGTTTCCAGGGTGACTGTCAAGGGTTTATGCTGTTCTCTCTGCTGTTGGGTAGGTCTGATGACAAAACCACTACTAGGGACCCTCTCATTTTGACCTTGCAATTCCATCTCTCCAAGTTCAGCCTAATAACTAATGAGCGGGCGTGAACGATTTATTTATAAAGACATTTATCATAGCCTTTTTGTATAACAACAAAAAGAGGAAGCCACTGGCTAGGTTTCAAGTTATTCCATTTAAAATGGTGGCAATATCAGAGAATGCTTAGATACAGGAGGAAGCTTGAGCTATGATAAGGGTTACTTTTTCAAATAATATTCAAAGAGGGATTCAATAAATGGTTTCAGGACAATTAAGTAGATACCTATAAAAACCGAGAATGGGGGGCTGGAGGAGATGGCTCGACAGTTAAGAACACACACTGTTACTCCAGAGGACCCAAGTTTTATTCAGAGTGCCCATGTCAGGTAACTCACCACCTGGAACTCCAGCTCCAGGCACTCAGATGTCTCTGGACTCCAGGGGCACCTGCACCCACATGCACATACACACATACAGAGACATACACATATATACAACACCTTCTTTGGGCTTCCATGAACCCCTGCACTCACATGCACATACCTGCTGTTATTTTGAATTTTATTTTAAGATGTGTCACATTTGTTTATGCTGTGGAACATTTGTTTGATAATACAAAGATGTGTTGCATTCTTTTATGTTGTGTTTGTTTATCTCTGTGAAGTAGTGTGACTTTGCCTGTCTAAAACACCTGATTAGTCTAATAAAAAGCTGAATGGCCAATAGCGAGGCAGGAGAAAGGATAGGCGGGGCTGGCAGGCAGAGAGAATAAATAGAAGGAGAAATCAGGGAAGAGGCGATCTAGGAGCAAAAGAAGGAAAAGATGTCAGAGGCCAGTGACCCAGCTACACAGCCAGCCACAGAGTAAGAGGGAAAGTAGGATTTACAGAAGTAAGAAAAGATAAAAGCCCAGAGGCAAAAGATAGATGGAATAATTTAAGAAAAGCTGGCTAGAAACAAGCCAACTAAGGTGGGGCATTTATAAGTAGTAATAAACCTCAATGTGTATTTATTTGGGAGCTGGGTGGTGCCCCTCAAAAAACAGTTAAGAGTAAAGAGTAAAAACAACCAACAACACATACCCACACACAGAGACACACACACATATATATAACACTCTCTCTGGGCTTCCATTGATGCCTGCACTCACATGTACATTTCCCCACACAAATACCATGTAATAAAAATTAAACAAACCACAAGAGCCTGGCAGTAAGCTTTGTGAAAATTCATAAACAAAAGGATCAAGTGCCTCAGTGACCTTTCCTGTGGCTGTGACTAAGTCCTATGACAGTGCAACTTAAGGGAGGTATTTGTTTGGGCTCAGAGTTCACCTGCACTTCATCATGTCAGGGAAATCCCCACAGTGAGAGTGTGCAGCCGCTGGCCACACGGCATCCACAGTCAGGGAGCCGAGAGAGAGGGATGCTGGTGCTCAGCTCACTTTCTCCTTTTCATTCAGCCCAGGACCCCAGTCAATGGGATGGCGCCACCCACATTCAGGGTGGGTCTTGCCACCTCAATTAATCCAGTTCAGAATAGTCCTTTACAGACCTGCCCACAGGCTAATCTCACCTCGATGTTCCCTCATTTAGATGCACCCCCCAGGTGATGGATTCTAGATTCTGTCAGGTTGACAATTAGAGCTAACTGTCACACAAAGAAAAATAAGATTGGAAATTAAATAAAAATGTATTTTGGAATTGTGAACAAAAAATTCCCGGAAGGAGCCTGTGTCTGAAGAGACTTGAATGGACCAATTGGAATTTCAGGACTGTGGAGAGATTGGAATTTGGTGGGTTCAGATGCTACTTGCTGTATTTGGGGCCAGTTTTAGCCTTCTGGGATAGCCATTCCTTGCTCCACTCTGTGCCTAAACTAACACCTCGTAATAATAAATAAAAACCTCTTACATGAACTTAATAGAGCACCAGCTTCCATCCATCCAAGAGCTAAGAACGTCATCAGACAGTATCTTGAGCTCCCATCATGCTACAATCATCTCTTTGGTGTACCCATCAATGTAGTTTAAAGCTGCCTTGATTTATGACGGTCTTTGTTCTGTAAAACTACCAAAACCCTGTGAAACTGCTTCCATGTTGGAACATGGAATTTGGGGTAACCTGAATCTGTGTTCCTGGGTCATGGTCACTCAAAATGACTCCAGAATGAACTGTCTCTTACTCCGTTTAAAATGAGAGTTGTGGTTTTTATGTCGACATAATATATCACGGAAGCAGGGATGATTTTACTCATAATCTTAAAAGCTTGTAGTCAAGCATGGTGGCACATACTTGTAAATCACAGCCACAGGGAGACCAGGAAAGAGAGACCATGAGTTCAAAGACAGTCTGGGCTACATAGTGAGACCTTACCAGGAAAAAAAAATGGGTGAGAATGTAATTCAGAAATAGATCACCTGCCTAGAATCCCCAAGTGAAAGGCTGGGGTGTGGCTCAGTGGTAGAGCACCTGCCTAGATTCCCCTCAGTGAGAGGCTGAGATTGTGGCTCAGGGGTAGAGCACCTGCCTAGAATCCCCCAATGAGGGGCTGGGGTGTGGCTCAGTGGTAGAGCACCTGCCTAGAATCCCCCAGTGAGATGCTGGGGTGTGGCTCAGTGCAGAGCACCTGCCTAGAATCCCCCAGTGCAGGCTGGGGGTGTGACTCAGTGGTAGAGCACCTGCCTAGAATCCCCCAATAAGGGCTGGGGGCATGGCTCAGGGAGAGAGCATATGTAAGACCTTGAATCCACCCTTCTTCGCCACAGAAACAAAACCTTGTATAGAGCAGTAAGGAAAGGGCTAGCATACCTACTAAAAGAAAAATATTCAGGAAAAGAACATGAGCAGGCAGTTCCCAAGGCAGGAATTACAAAGGACTCTTAAGCACAGAAACCTCTGTTTCAACCCAAGTTGTAAAGAGAGAGAAGCAAGTGAACAGAACCTTAGGAAAACACATTTCACCTGGAAGGCAGGTACAGATCAAGACATTAGATAGCTCAAGGTAGGAGTGAAGCTGTGAAGGAAGAAGCGTCTCAGACACAGGGGTGGAGAGAACATGAGCCTGCATATGTATGCTCTTTGAAATGCGATTTGACAATTTATACTCAGATTAAAATGTTCTTTCTGATGTATGCATCAACTCCACCTCTCAGGATGTATCCCAAAAGCATAATTGCATACGTGTAAAATAATATAGAAGGCTCACTAGTGTTTGCAGTATTTCTTATATACCCACCCACACCCACATACACCCATCCACACCCATATCAACAGAGAGAGGGAGAGAAGAGAGAGGGAGGGGGAGAGGGAGAGGAGGGAGAGGGAGAGAGGGAGAGAGAGTTTTTAGAGAAATTCATGTAGCCCAGGCTATGTAGCTAAAGATGACCTTGAACCTCCACCTCTATCACCCACCCACTGAGCCATCTCTCCAGTCCTGGGCTCTTGTATTCTTAAGTTATTTGGGGTTAGAAGTTCTTTGGGCGAAAGTAAAAAACCTGGAAATGATTTAACAAAGAGCTGACTCCCGCCTGCATCTTCCCACATGCTGAGCTGGGGCAGGATGCTGAGCAAGTTCTGTCCCTCGTGATGGGCAGGAAGAGGCAGACACATAGAGAATGCCAGTAAGGAGGTGAGCAGGGTCAGGAGAGAAAACTCATCTAGCTCTGGAATATGTAAGATCCTTCCAGGGAGATGGTAATTAGATTCAATATTATACAGTAATGGATCCACTTAATGTCAGTGACAGAGGCTGACCCCCCCCCTTTATCCTCCCTTGGTGTCTTATTTAGGCTTCTACTGCTGGACTATGACCCAAAGCAACCCATGGAGGAAAAGGTTTGTTTCAGCTTACGGTTCCACACCACAGTCCAGCACAGAAGGAAGTCAGGACAGGAACTCAAGGCAGGAACCTGGAATCAGGAACTGATGCGAAGGCCATGGAGGAACACTGCTTATTGGCTTGCTCCTGAAGGCTTGCTCGACCTACTTACTTATACAGTTCAAGACCCAGGGGTAGCACCACCCACAGTATGCTAGACCTTCTCATAGCCATCATTAATAACAATAAAAAAAATGGCTGTACAGACTTGTCTACAGGCCAATCTTATGGAGGCATTTTCTCAATTGAGAGTCACTCTTCCCAAATGACTTTAACTTGTATCAACTTGACATAAAACCAACCAATACACTTGGCTATTGAGCACTAAGAACAATCCCTAGTTACCTTAGACCCTCCAGGGTAGGGCTAAGCTAGCTTACTTTCGCCTTCATGCTTGTGAAGGTTTCTTGTGTGTCAGAACAAGAGTCCTGTTCCATCCCCAGGCCCCTGCAATCAATCATTCTAAGTGAATCTAATCCCTTGAACAAATTGCTTTGCTGAGATTTTTTTTTCCCATTCTATTCATGAAAACCCACCTAGGGTCATATTCTGGACCGTACACCCACACAAATGTTCCCAGTCTAAAATATCGTGTGTGCACATGTTTGTGGGGGCATGTGTCTATACAAGTGTGTGTGTGTCCACATATAGATGGTCAATGTTAGGTGTGCTGAGTCATTTTATGTCAACTTGACACAAGCTAAAGGCATCTGGGAGGAGAGACCCTCAATTAGGAAAATGCTTCCATAAGATTGGCTGTAGGCAAACCTATAAGGCATTTTCTTAGTTACTGATTGATGTGGAAGGACCTAGCCCATTGTGGGTGGAGTCACCCCTGGGCTCCATAGGAAAGCAGACTGAGCAAGCTATATGGAGCAAACTAGTAAGCAGCATTTTCCCCACGGCCTCTGCATCAACTCCTGCCTCCATGTCCCTGCCCTGACTTCCTTTAATGATGAACAGTGATGTGGAAGTGTAAGCCAAATAAACCCTTTCCTTCCCAAGTTGTTTTGGTCATGGTGTTTCATCACAGCAATAATAACCCTGACGAAGACATGAGGTGTCTTCCTCAACCTCTCTCCATATTGTTTTTGAGACAAAATCTGTCACTGAACTTAGAACTCATCAGTTCAGCTATGCTGAGTTGGCTGGTACCAGAATCCACCAATGTCCAGTTCCCCCCAGTTGTGGGATAATAGGTATATGACTACACCCAGCTTTCCTTGTTTTTTTGTTTTTGTTTTTGTTTTTACTGTGATGTCTTAGTTTCTCTTTTGTGGCTGTGATGA
Source organism: Peromyscus aztecus (assembly GCA_902168405.1). Classification (NCBI taxonomy): domain Eukaryota; kingdom Metazoa; phylum Chordata; class Mammalia; order Rodentia; family Cricetidae; genus Peromyscus; species Peromyscus aztecus. The sequence continues at coordinate 34,163 of CABHPQ010201291.1, forward strand.
CATATTCTAACAAAGCCAACATAAGAGAGAAAGGGTTTATTTGGCTTACAGTTCTAGACAGCAGAGACTATCATGGTGGAGAAGGCATGTCAGCAGGGAGGGAAGGCATGGTAACCTGAGCTTGGAGGAGCTGGGTCATATTGTATTCACAATCAAGAAGCAGAGAGAGATAAATATTAGTTCTCAGCTTGCTTTCTCCAGTTTATATAATCCAGGATCCCATCTTAGGGAATGGTGCCACCCGCAGTGGGTGAGTCTTCATACCTCAATTTTAATTCCCCACAGACATGCTCAGAGGACTTTCTCCAATGTGAGTTTAGATTTTGTCCATTGGACAATACTATCGAATGTATTTAGCACTACCATAGGGGTGTGGGGGAAATGTTAGGGGGAAGAGGAGGATTAATGGTTACAGGAGTGTGGTTGAAGAGGAAGAAGATGTTCTTATGCTCTACAGCCTGCAAGGAAACTCCGTTTGACAGCCATAATGGCAAAATAGCTAGCCGAGAGTGTTTTGAAGCACCTCAGCCCTTAAACAGTAACATTTAAAGTGATAGATATGCTAACCACCTCACCTAACTGTTGTATCGTTGTTTTTTACTCTTTTTTGGAGGGACCCGCCACCCAGCTCCCAAATAAATCACACACAGCTTTTTCTTACTTTTGAATGCCTGGCCTTAGCTTGGGTTAGTTTCTAGCCAGCTTTTCTTAACTTATCCCATCTACCTTTTGCCTCTGGGCTTTTCCCATTCTCTTACTTCTGTAAATCTTACTCTTACTCTGTGGCTTGCTGTGCAGCTGGGTGGCTGCCCCTGGAGTCCTCCTCCTTCTCTGACTGCTCCATCTTTTCCCATTCTCTTACATCTGTAAATCTTACTCTTACTCTGTGGCTTGCTGTGCAGCTGGGTGGCTGCCCCTGGAGTCCTCCTCCTTCTCTGGCTGCTCCATCTTTTCACTCCTCCCTCTCTTTTTTTTTCCTCCCAGATTTCTCCCTCTACATATCCTCTCTGTCTGCCAGCCCTGCCTCTCCTTTCTCGGGCCTTGCTATTGGCCAGTTCTTTATTAGACCATCAGGTGTTTCACACAGGCACAGTAACAGAGCTTCACAGAGTTAAACAGATGCAACATAAAGAAAAGTAACACATCTTAATATTCTACTACACCTAACTATTAAGCGTTCTGTACATATCACTCCATGTCCAACCAACATGCACAATTAAACATGTCTGTTAAAAGTAAGCCAAGCAGCTAGATTGGTTGGTGCAGATCTGTCATTCCAAATACCTTGGAAGCTGAGGCAGGAGGATCACAAGTTCAAGATCAGCTTTGACAACTGAGTGAGACCCTGCCTCTAAATGAGAAAGTAAAGCGGTGGCTTGAGATGCAGTTCATCAGTAGATGCTTGCCTAGAATCTTCCAGGCAGGGGCTGGAGGTATGGCTCTGTGGTAGAGCACCTGCCTAGACTCTCTCAGTGAGGGGCTGGAGGTGTGGCTCAGTGGTAGAGCACCTGTCTAGAATCCCACAGCTTTAGAGACATTGAAGATCATCGTGGTGGGGAATGCATGGCAATTAGAGAACTGGAACAATGTTGTTCACGTGGCAACAAACCATGAAGCCGGAAGAACAGGACCAGACTGTAACTTTCAAAGTCCCACCCCTAGGGATCTACTTCCTCCAGCAAGGTCCCAACCCTTAACAGCTCCACAACCTTCAGAACAGTGCCACCTGCTGGTGGACAGGCTTCAAAACATGAGTCTGTGGGGGCACATTTCCAATTTAAACCAAAGTAAACCACTCAACCATACTCGTTCTACATTCTAGTGCCCATCCCCCCCCACCCCAAGACAGTCTGAAACCTTATTTTAGAAAATTCAAAGTCTTTCTTTTCATATGGGATTCCTCTGGAAACACGTTTCTTCTGCTGACTCTCCATCAATTCAGCTACAAGGAATAAAACAAGCTCAGACACTGACCTTCTAGGGCCTGTGGAGGTGTGGATTTTAACCCTGGCTGAGAAGTGAGTTAGCTAATCTTCAAAGACGATGGCAGCCACCCTAGTCAAACGCTATCGAAAGCAATTTGTTTAGGGGGAAGAAAAGCCATTTCCACATGAAAATTGGTTCGGTGACAATACACTTGATAAAAACAGCCCATAAAGGAGCTGTTGGCAGGGCCCATCTTCCCTGGTGCATGGGTCCCATCATCTCACTCATTACCCTTTCTATCAAGCATGACACTGTGATGGAAAATGAGGTTTTCCCCATGGAAAAATCAACCTGGGACACTTTTTAAAAAAATCTATGAAGCAGTAGAGCAAAACTGTTCACACATTCTATAAAAAAAAAAAAAAGAAAAGAAAACACAAAAAAATGGAGCCCCTGGTTATTGCGTGGTTTCTACCCGAAAACCATGCCAAAGGTTCAGTGCCATGATCTGTCATTCAACCTTGAAAATACCCTCTTCTCTTTTTGTCAGTGATTACCTAACACTCAAAGTGGCACACACTTGTGACATCATGGCTAAGTACTTTTCACTTCACCATAAAAGCCCTCTCTGCCTTCCACTTATACACAAGCTCAACAAGTCTTTGTCGGTTGGCTACCCAGCAACATGACTACAGAGACTACTCTGAGGGTCTTATAAAATTGGCCCACACCTACCTCCATGCATATCTGAGCTCCAACATTACTCCCATGCTCTTCTAGTTCCATTTCTGTGGCTGTGATAAAATACCCTGACCAAAGCTACTTAGAGGAGAAAGGGTTTCTTTTAGCTCAAAATTCAGGTCATAGTCCATCATTGGGGGGAAGCCAAGGAAGGAATTTGGGACAACTCATCATAGCACAGTCACCATCAAGAGCAGAGAGAAATGCATGTGTGTCCCTTGCTTGCTAATGCTCAGATAAATCTTCCCACTCTTAGGAAGTTCAGGACCTTTTACATGTGGGCAATGGTGCCACCCACGGTGGGCCGGGTCCTCCCACATCAATTACCTTACTCAAGATAATCCCCCACAGACATGCCCAAAGGCCAACCTGATCTAGACAATCCCTTATTGAGATTCTCTTCCCAGGTGATTTTATATTTTGTCAAGGTAACAATTAAAGATAACCAGTGCACATTCATGAGTAATGACACCATCTGCTCTATTGTGACAGGGCTTTTGTCTCAAAACAAAACGATGAAATGTTTTGATACCCAGAAGGCCCTCTTCCTCATAACTCTTCTGCAAATGACAAATAGCTATTTATTCTTTAAGATAAACAGCCAGGCTGATGAGATGGCTCCATCAGTAAAGTATTTGCTTTGCAAGCATAAGGACTTGAGTTCAAGTCCTAGAAACCACAGACAAAGGTCAAATGTGGCATGGTGGTACAAACTTGTAATCCCAGTTCTGGATAGCCTGGTATAAGTGAAGTCCTGTTGTTCACTGGCCATCCAGTCTAGCCTACTTGCTGAGTTCCATGCAAATGAGAGACAAAAAATAAGGTGAACAGTGCCTAACCAGATGATAGCCAAGGTTGTTCTTTGGTCTCCATACATAGACACATATGTGTTTGCACACCTGCCCATACAAAGATCCACATCCAACCTCATGTTTTCTAATAAGATCTGGGGGGGGGGGGGAGGAAGAGAGATACCTCTTTCCTCTGCTAAGTATGCCAGAATATTCCAATAGAATATTGGACCCAGATGTTTTTGTCAACTCTACCAGAAGATCAACTGGAAGGAAATCTTGAAGTGGGTATTTTCCCCTCCCATTGGTCAATGGAGGATAGACAATGGGAAAGTACACTTGGGGGTAACTCCCAAGCTTGAGTAGGTGGGATCAGCTGGTTCTGTCTAGAACTAGGGCTGAAAGTAATAGATGTTGGTAACCTCTGACTCAAGACGCACATACAACGAAATTCTGTCCCTTGACTACTCTGTAGGTCCCTATTGCCTGTCCAGACTATGACAGTGAAAGGCTGGGCATACGACATAGTCATAGAGCTCCTGCCAAGAATCCCCCAGTGAGGGGCTGGGAGTGTGGCTCAGTGGTAGAGCACCTGCCTAGAATCCCCCAGTGAGGGGCTAGGGTGTGGCTCAGTGGTAGAGCACCTGCCTAGAATCCCCCAGTGAGGGGCTGGGAGTGTGGCTCAATGGTAGAGCACCTGCCTAGAATCCCCCAATGAGGGGCTGGGAGTGTGGCTCAGTGGTAGAGCACTTGTCTAGAATCCCAAAGTTGAGGGGTTAGGGTATAACTCATCAGAAGGAATGAGACATGGAAATGGGGAGCAGAATCTCTTTCTAGAGACCAACATTTATAGAAAAAGAGCTAGAAATGGAATCCTAGGAGTAATGTCATCTAGGCTGGGGTACAGCTTATGTAAAGATACTTAGAGGGTAAGTTTGACATCAAAGCAACAAAAAGGATGCTAATATACCAATGATGGCTTAGTCAAGCCTTCCTACTTGTCAATTATCTACTGCTGTCCAAGGCTACTTTCTTTGTGCCTTAGTTTCTTTATCTATATAATAAGAATATCATATCAACCTAGTAGGATGTAAGAACTCAATGTCCAATAAATAATAGCTGTGAGCCAGCTGCATGATGGTACACATCAGTAGTTCTAGAACTTGGGAGGTGGAAGCAGAAGGATCAGGAATTCAAAGTCAGTGCAACGGTTAATCTTCACTGTCCATTTAGTAAGATCAAGAATCATTTGAAAGATGGGATTCTAGCATGCCCTGTGGGGAATTAATTATCTTGATTAGGTGAATTGATGTGGTAAAATCTGCCCATTGTAGATAGCACCATTTCCAGAGATGCTATGTTAGACTATATGAAAAAGAAATAATAAGGTTGGAACATCTATTCATCTCTCTGCTTCTTGAGTACAGACGCAAGGTGACCAGCCAGCCTCCTGCTTCTGCTGTCATGCCTTTCCAGCCCAATGCCATGTTTTTGTTACCATAGGGAACTATATCCCCCTGGAGCTTCAAATAAAAATATATCCTTTGTCCACTTTAGTTGCTTTTATCCAAGTATTTCATTACATCAATGGAAAAGCAACTAAGACAGTCCATCCTGAAGGACATGAAACCCTGGTATAAAAAAAAAAATTTTTAGTAATAAATGTTAGCTGATACCATGATGGAGATGATGTTGGTAGTTGTGGTGGTAAAGATGGTGTGATGGTAGTTATGACCATGGTTTTAATGGTGATGGTAACAGTGATGATGGTGATGATGATGACCATGGTGATGGTGGTGATGTTAGTGATTTTAATGTTGGTCACAATTATGATGATGATGATTGTGATTATGATGGTAATAGTGAGGATGGCAATGATGAGGATGAGGATGACAGTGATGATGGTGGTGATGGTTTGAATGTTGGGGGTGGTGTTGATGATGATGATGACGATGTCACAGGCTTGCATTGTGAGGCTAGCATTCTCAGTGACAGAACAAAGGAACACTATCTACCAAGTAGACCATACTGCCACCTTCAGCCAACACCTGTCTCCCATTTTCCTTAGCATCATCTAGTTGGAGTCTTCATCACCACCTGCAAACGCCCATGTACATTCAGGAGGGTTTCTGAACAGTCCTTATGTGTGTCTTGTTAAGTATTTGTCCACAACAACAAGAAAATAATAAATACAGTACTCCACCAATATCCAGTAACTAGGAGCAGGTTTACCTGACTTTGACATGAACCTTCCATATGAAGAAGAGACTGTACCCAACTCTAAATCACTCATTGTAATGTTTTCACATTTATTTATTTATGTGTACATGTGTGGTTACACACATGCCATGGTATATGTGTGGACATCAGAGGAAAGCTCTCGGGAATCAGTTCTCTCTTTCCACCAAGTAGTTCCCAGGGATCAGACTCGGGTCATCAGGCTTGGCAACTGCGACCTTTACCTACTAATCCATCTCACTGGCCTGATGACTGCAGTTTGTAAAGCATCCGCTTGCTCTGTTTGATTGTAAACACTGAGACAGAACAACTCTGTGCCTTGTTTGTGTAAGTAAAAGCTGCCACCTGTCCAGCACCAGTCATGAGGTACAGACTGACAAATAACTTATCTGTGCAAATAAAATATCTCCACCTGTGCATCTATCAGCTGCAGCCAGGAACATATGGACCCACAGGCATAGCAAAAGCCATATCAGAAAAATTTGTGAAGTTATTGGACATACCAGACCCGCTACCTGTCATATAAACAGAGAAGTACCTAACACTGAGGTAGAATGTGGTAGTACACAGGACCTACCATAGGTCCATTTTGAACATGTGTCATGGGACAGATAGAGAATGAACTCCCAAAGCTGTCTCTAGGGCTTCACCTCAGCACAGTACCCCTGCTTGACATGGCCTGGTGGGACTGCTGTTCATCAGGACACAGTTCTGCACGTTCAACCAGCCCTGTACTGGAAGCAGCTCTGGGATGGGGTTCCTTACATAATGCCTTAGCTGACCATCTGCAGGGGTTCTCTGTATCTGTATCAGTTGTGTGCTTCCCCTCAGTAAGCCTAACTGTCACCTCGTTAACCTTTTCATAGATATTCATCACCATCACCACCATCATCATAAAAATCATCACCATCACCACCACTAACATATATATGTGGAGTGTGTGTGTGTGTGTGTGTGTGTGTGTGTGTGTGTACATATCTATATGTGTATACATATATATAACTATATATGGTATATGAATTACAATGTATGATCTGGGAGTTCATTTTAATAATTAAGACTGAAATAAAAAGCTGAGCATGGCGGCTCAACCCTGTAACGCTAGCTCTCAGAAGCTGAACCAAGAGAATTACAAGAATTCGAGGCCAGTCTACAGGGTGACCCTGTCTCAAAGACCAAAATTAAAAAGTGCTGGGAAGAAAGCGTTAGCAGGATAAATGCTCGGCTTGCAATCACAAGGACCAGAGTTTGATCCCCGGAACCCACTTAAAAAATAACAGTTTGGCATAGTGGCACACACTTGCTATATCAGTGTTAGGGAGGCAAAGACAGGTGGACCCCTGGGGCTCACCGGCCAGCCAGCTTAGCATGTGTACCAACTTCTAGGCCTGTGGAAGACCCTGTCATAATACCGAGGTGGATGGTACCTAAGGAAGGGCAAACTGTATATACACAGGCATACACACACAAGCACATACATACACATGAATCTGTCCATGCACAGACACATGCATACATAAACACA